>VSMD01133901.1:0-96186 GCA_008750895.1 Mirza zaza | reverse complement strand
GAGCCACACTGATCAGGCCTGAAGTGGAACGAGAGTTGATTTTCAGCTTCCACAAACATATGTAGCCAATCCATCTTCATATGGATTGAAGATGAACCAAGTTAAGGATTTTTTTCCCCCTTTTCAATTTGTTATATCGAACCCCTCATGAGGCCATAGGTATGAGCTGAGGTAAAGACATCAATGCAACATAGTTGGATGACATGGGAGTCCTGGCTGCCTGTTTCTGAAATTTACTTTTGCTCTCCAGACCTACTAAGGCTGCCCATATATAAGCTGTCTCAGTCCATTTTCTGTTGTTATAACTGAATAACTGAGACTGGGTACTTTACAGAGAAAAGGAATTTATTTTTTACAGTTATGGAGGTTGGAAGGCCAACGTCAAGGGGTTGTATCTGGTGAGGGCCTTCTTGCTGGTGGGGGTCTCTCTGCAGCTTCCCAAAGTAGCTCAGGGCATCACATGGCCAGGGGGTTGGGGGTGCTAACTCAGGTCTCTTTTCCTCTTCTTATAAAGCCAACAGTCCTGCTACCATGATAACCTAGACAGGCATGAATGAGTTAATACGTTCATGACGGCAGAGCCCTGGTGACCCCATCACCTCTTCAAGGCCCCACCTCTCCATTCTCCCACATTGGGGATGAGGTTTCAACATGGGTTTTGGAGAGGACAAACATTCAAACCATAGCATAAGCTTTGCTGTTGTCATCTCTTAAACCCAGATACCCAAAAGGCCAAATAAATCCTCAAACATTATTTCAAGTTACAAATACTTCTTTATTTGTTCTATATAGTACCCCTAAGAATCATAAATTGCACAATAAATGATCATTTTCTTCAAAAGATCATGTTCAAAGAAACTGAAGCTTTTCCATTTTGATTGAGTCAGTTTTTCTGGATTTTGTGTGTCAATGTTTTTTTTTTTTTTCCTATTTGCAAGTTTGTTTTCTTTGTGTTTTTTTTTTTGTTGTTGTTTATTTAGTTTTCTTTTCCTTCTCTTCCTTCTTTCATTCCTTCCTCCCTTCCTTTTCTTCTTCCTTCCCTCTCTACCTTGGAAACTATATATCTCTCTATAAAAAAAACCGTACCTAAACTAATCAACAAAAAATAAAATCTCAAAAACAAAACAAGAAAAATACAAAAGGCTATTATCCTTGCCTCTTCCTCTTTTGCATTTCATAACAATCACCACAGAGAAGAAACACAAATTCATTTTCTTTGGGTTACTTGGTGGATACGGTACAATAAAACCCCCCTTGAGTGGGATATGGCTCTACTTAAATTCCCAGAGGTCATATGGCTTTCTATTTTTTTTTTTTTTTTTTTGAGACAGAGTTTCACTTTGTTGCCCAGGCTAGAGTGAGTGCCATGGTGTCAGCCTAGCTCACAGCAACCTCAAACTCCTGGGCTCGAGCAATCCTGCTGCCTCACCCTGCTGAGTAGCTGGGACTACAGGCATGTGCCACCATGCCCCGTTAAGTTCTTCTATATATATTAGTTGGCCAATTAATTTCTTTCTATTTATAGTAGAGACGGGGGTCTTGCTCTTGCTCAGGCTGGTTTCCAACTCCTGACCTCCAGCAATCCGCCCACCTCGGCCTCCCAGAGTGCTAGGATTACAGGTGTGAGCCACCGCGCCTGGCCATGGCTTTCTATTTAGACGTGGTTGCAGCCAGTATTGTTTGAAACTTCCCCTGGATTTAATCCCATGCCAAAGAGTGACTAAGCCAGGGAAAGCAGAGGGTACAACAGAAGGGAGACTGAGGGTGCCCTGAGATCCTTCCTCTGTGGGCTCATCCTCTAAGGTGCTCGGGACAAATATCCTCCCACAGGATACCTTTCCTAGAGGAATCGAAGGAGAATTGGGCAATTAATCCATGTTTGATGGATGTCTTTAACAGGAAATCATTACATACAAGTTCTACTCTCTACCCCCTAGGGTTCTCTTCTTGGATAGTTTATTCTTTTCAGTTCATAGCTCTGGGGCTGGCAGATAGGATTGAGAGCTTGAAAGTGCAGCTTCTCTTTTTGATGCCTGAGAAATGTCTGGGATTTTGGAAGCTGGTTTTTTGGTCCTACAAAGAGGACCTTAGGGCATGCTTGCCCACCAAACATCAGACCATAATTGTAGGCAAGGTCAGTAAGGGGATGAAATGTGTATTTTTTTCTCTCATTGGTAGATGGGTTTATAAATAGATATAGAAGAGAAAGAATCAGAAGGTAAAATTTGGCATGGGGAGGAAAGAGAAAAAAAAATAAGACAGAAAGAGAGAGAAGAAGAAAGGAACAGAGATACACAGAGTGATGGAAGAATGGAAGTTTAGAAACAGGAGAGTGAGGACTGAATGGGGAGAAAGGCACAAATAGAAAAATAAAGGTAATCTCAGTTGTTCAGCTATAACAACAGCTGGAAAATGGACTAAGGCAGCTTATATCTGGGCGGTCTTGGTAGGTCTGGAGAGCAAGAGTAAATTTCAGAAACAGGGCCTGAAACCCCATGTCATCTAACTATGTTGCACTGATGTCTTTACCATTGGCTATAAAAATAAAAAATAATAAACTCCAACTGCCACCGTTAGGGATAATTTTTCCCTGCTGACAAATATAATTGCCCTCTGTTTGGTCAGGACAACACTCTAGGACAGTGCCTGTTGTGTGGTGGGTTTTGAGGGTCCAGTTGATGAACGAGTGCAGGTGCTTTCTGAGGACAAATGTCTCTCCAAAGGGCCGCTCATTCACTGCCTGATGCCTGCCTGTAGAAACTGTTTGGCTGAGTCCTAACCTCTGGAGCAATATGAGGGTACCTGAAGCTGAAAAGAAAGACAGAGTTAAGAACGGTCATCGAAGGAGGAAAGATGTAGGAGGCTGGGAACAGGATAAACAACGTCATTTCTTTACATCTTGCTGAAGACTCGGTTAACCTCCTGGCTTTGGCTTTGAGTCCTGGCAGGCTGCTGGTGGGCTGGCACTTGGCTTCCTCAGAAATCATCCGGCTCATCCCCAAGTACAGTCTGGGCTCAGGCACTGTGCTCTGCTGCTGGGGGTCAGAACAAAAGCTGCTCCTGTGAGAACAAGCCTCTCTCCTGAGTTTCCCGTTTGGTTCCTCTCCCTGGTGAGTAGTACCTGTCTGTTTCTCACTGGCCTGAATGATCATTCCAGCAGTGGGTTGATCATTTCCCTCTATGTTCATACATGTTCTATGTTGCTGCTCCTGGTTTGTCACCTACATTTTTGCTAGTAATTTTTACATTCAATTCCACATCTTTGTCCAAGGAATCAACTCCCATAGTCCAGCAAAGGAATCGATACAGATCCTTTTCTTTTAGGTGCAAAAGAATGTAAATCCCTCTGCTCCCTCTCTGGGTAGATTTGCATTTTTGTCTTTAATTGTGGCAGGAAGGGAGCCAAGATGTATTGAGGGCTCTGTAAGCAAAGATACTAGGGGCTTTGCACATGTCATCTCATTTCATCTTTACAAAAACCTTATGGGGTGTAATTTCCTGTTGCTTAAAGATCCTCATCTTTCTGAGATTCACAAAGGTTCAGAAACCTGCTGTGGGACAAGCATACCATAATCAGACTATGATTATGAGCCAAGTCTATCTTTAGTCTCACTCTGCCTTCAAAGAGAGGGTGTGTGTGTAGAGAGAGAGAGAGAGAGAGAGGAGGGAGGGAGGAGGGGGAGAGAGAGAGAAAGAGAGAATGCCTCATTCCTTGGGTAGGACTAGAAAAAGGAGAAAATTTGAGCCTAACACTTTTAACACTGTGTTTACTGACCAGCCTCAATATGTATGTTAGAGTGAGGAAGCCTTCAGGAATTGGGATGAGGTCTATGTTGTTTGATTTAGAAATTCGAAGATTTAAAACATGCCGCCAATTTGTCTTCTGCTGAATTTTTGCTCTTGGCTAGAAGTCTTTTAATGGGTAAGAGCCCTCTCCAGCCCTCTGCCTATTCTTATTAAAAGAAATGATGGCATTAAAATTTTGTAGGAGAAGGGGTGCACTAGAGTCTCCTTCATGATTAGTGACAAATGTTTCTAATGAGGTGATAACAATTTCTCTACTTGCTATGTAGAAATTAGCCCTGTTGAGGGATTGCTTTGTTTTGTTTTATGCAAGGTGGAAGTTGGGTAAGAGCACGTGGATTTTGTTGCATCCCAGTATCCAGGTAACCAGATTATTTGGATATATATGAAGTGTTTCCAACATTGATGTCTCAGTTTCCTATTACTGCTCTAACAATTTGCCGCAAACTCAGTGGCTTTAAAATACCCCATAAATTTATTATCTTACAGCTTTGGAGGTCAGAAGTCTGAACTGGACCTCCCTGGCTTAAAACCAAAATGTTGGCCTTCTTTGCAGAGCTTCTAGAGCAGACACCGTGTCCTTGCCTTTTCCGGCTCTGGCAGCCACTTGCATTCCTCAGCTTATCTTCTTTCATCTTCCAAGCCAGTAGCATAACATCTCTGACTCTTGACTTTTCTGCCTCCTTTTCCACATTTAAGGGCTCATGATTACATTGAACCAACCCGGCCAATCCAGGATAGCCTTCCTATTTTAAAGTCATATGATTAGCAAACTCAATTCCATCCGTAACCTGAACTCTCCCATGTCATGCACCAGGACATATTAATAGGTTCTGGAGGTTAGGATATGGACTAATCTCTTTGTGGGTCATTATTCTGCTTACCACAACTGGCAAACAGGTGTGTTTTAACTTGACAGGAGAACCCAAGAGGGAGATGAAAACTTGAGAAACAACTCACATCTCACTTCTTTTGGAAACTTTTGATAATAGTCTTTACAGTTTGTTATGGGATGAGTGCTATTGATATTATGTTGCCTAGTCAGGAAAGAGGGCTTGGCTGGGAAAGAATTAGAAAATATATATTTCAAATATCACTTCAGACGATGTTGTCACTTAAGCTACTCTACGTTATTAATAGCAGTAGACAATAAAGTACAAATGAATTTGCCTAAAATATTTTCTAGAAGCCAGACTGGTAACTTGCCTTCTCAGCATAACATGGGATCAGAGGAAATCCACAGCCACAAATGTGAGGATGACCAGAAGTCTAAATGACATTAAATAGAAACCTGCCTTCCAGGGAAGCTGGAACAGAGAAGTCAGCAAGGGTGAGAGAGGAGAGGGGGGTGAGAAAGAGGATAGATATGCAGGAGAGACACCGGTTTTGCGGGGTCTGTAGAAACCTTTAGACTGGAGAAGTCATATTGAAATATAGGTTTTAAAAAAGATTTCTGGCTACAGTAGAGAAAATGGATTGATAGAATCCAGAATTTCTTAGGGACCATCTACTTAATTGAAACAAATAAAAATGTATGCATATTAATGACTGGTCTTTAAGAAATACAATACAATTCTTTGCCTCCTTTTATTTGCAAAGGCTGCTTCTCATCTGCTATTTAATAATGGATATTGAAGTCAAATCTTCTAACAGTTGCTGTGCCATGACTAATGATTTGAACCATGTACCACAGAAACTTTTGGGGGCAATAACGTGGATGAAACACGTTTTTCCACAGTTTGGTCCTCAAGCGTCACAGGTGCAAGAATTCTATTTTGTCAGTGAACCTAGAAATGCTGGCTCTCATTAACATTGGCCTCCACAGTAATTTTTCTAGCTTCCTTATGTTCCAACACATAGGGAAAAATATGAGAAACAGATTAAGTTTCCCACATTCTGAAATAAAACATATCTTTTTAGAGATTAAAAGAAGTAAACTGCACATATCCTTAACATTGCTGGCTTTGGCTTCCCCTAGGTGATGCCGAAAACTCAGACTCAAATCATGATAACAACAAAAAGAATTTCTCTGACAAGGAAATAGATGATGAGGAAAGTGTGATTTTGACTTTGG
The DNA here is from genome assembly GCA_008750895.1 of Mirza zaza. NCBI lineage: Eukaryota > Metazoa > Chordata > Mammalia > Primates > Cheirogaleidae > Mirza > Mirza zaza. The sequence goes on along the minus strand of VSMD01133901.1, from coordinate 90,308 downwards.
TTCCAGTTAAAGATGAGTCATATCTAGAGAAAGTGGAACCAACTGTTTCTTCAACTTCTGATGTCAAACCAAACAAACCCAGGAAACATGATGAATAAAGCTTACAAATGAACAATTGAAAGTTCCTCCAAAAGCTAGATGTAGACGCCAGTTCTTCCCTTGCCAACCATTTTGCCTCCCGTTAATAATGCACGTTGAAACCCTTTGTGGAGCAGGTGCCAACAACTCACTTTGAGTACTGATGGCAAGAAAATAGAAGTTTTTCTGAGGCTTCAGCAGCATGCTTATCCTGAACAGAAACATGATATTTCTGAAACCTCAAAGGAGGCCAGATCACAGTCCTGTTCAAGGAGACACAAGGCAGGGACCAAGAGAGCAAGGCTGCTGGAAGGTGGCAAGATGAATGAGAAAGCAGGAGAGACGGATACAGTTGAAGTAGTGACATCAGCTCAGGAATCTGCACTGGCATCGTGGGCAAGGATTGCTACAAGAGTCAGCCTAAGGCTGTGAATTCACGTTCCATTCCTGCTTCTGTTGAGGCCTTTTTGATGGAAGCCTCTGGCGTCAGGTGGTGTGTGGTCCATGGGGCAGCTTTCTCAGCAGACACAAAGGGTTGGGTTCCCTGCAGTGTCATGCCAGTCAGGCCTGGGTGCCTGGCACTCCCAGGAAGATGATTTCTCTCTTCCTGTTACCAGCCTGCACTTTCCCATCCCCAGGCCTAGAAGATAATGTGTTATTCTCTGACTGTGCTAAGAGGAATAAGAAGATAATGAAAAGATTAATGACAATGGGGAAGAAGTAACCTTGTTTGAACACAATATAGGGGACCAGTATATGCCACCTCAAAATCAATATTATTTTAAGCTAAAGGCAATTGAGAAGAAACATATACAAGAAAACTCTCTGCCTTCCCACTATTTGCGAAAGTACAGAGCAAAAACTTATTAAAGTCTCTCGTTGCCTCTCTACCTGGAAGGGTAAATGATGGAGAGCCCATAAATTGAGTTACATCCCAATAATTGCTGTGCTGTGTCCTAACCATCCCAAACGTCTCCTGATGCCTGGAGTACAGATTTATGAAGTATTTAGCTATATAGAGTACAATTTGGTTTTGTTTTAATAGATTTTCTTTTTTTGAGCAGCTGCAGGTTTATAGAAAAATTGAATGAAAAGTACAAAGTTACCAAATACTCCCAGATACACTCTGCTGAGCTTCCCCTCCAGTTTCCTCTATTATTAACATCTTGCAATTACACGATGGTACATTTGTTACAATTGATAAGTCAGATCTGGGTATGGTGACAAGCAACTGTAGTTCCAGCTTTTAGGGAGGCTGAGGCAGGAGGACTGCTGGAGCCCAGAAGTTCCAGGCTATAGTGTGCAGTGATCATGATTGAGAATAGCCACTGCGCTGCAGCCTGGGCAACGTGGTGAGACACTGTCTCTAAAAAAAATTAAAAAAAAATTGATGAGTCTATATTGATACATTATTATTAACTAAAGTCCATAGTTCATATTAGATTTCATTATTTGTGTTATATATTCCATGGGTTTTGGTAAATGTAAAATGACATGTATCCAGGATAGTATGTTGAACACTTCATTGCCCTAAAAATCCCTTGTATTCTACCTATTTACCCCTCCCCTCTCCCATCCCCTGAAAACCATAGATTTCTTTTTTTTTTTTGAGACAGAGTCTTACTCTGTTGCCTGGGCTAGAGTGCTGTGGCATCAGCCTAGCTCACAGCAACCTCAAACTCTTGGGCTCAAGCAATTCTCCTGCCTCAGCCTCCCAAGTAGCTGGGACTACAGGCATGCGTCACCATGTCTGGGTAATTATATATATATATATAGGTTTTTATTTTAGTTGTCCAGCTATTTTCTTTCTATTTTTTTAGTAGAGACAGGGTCTCGCTCTTGCTCAGGCTGGTCTTGAACGCCTGAGCTCAAACAATCCGCCTGCCTCAGCCTCTTAGAGTGCTAGGGATTACAGATGTGAGCCACCACGCCCAGCCAAAACCATAGATCTTTGTACTGTCTCCATAGCTTTCCCTTCTCCAGAATGTCATATACTTGAAATCATACCGTGTGTAGCCTATTCAGATTGGCTTTCACATAGCAACATATGCTTACGGTTCCTCCATGTCTTTTCGTGACTTGATATCGTTTCTTTTTGATACTGAATAATATTCCATTGTCTGCATGTTCAGTTTGTTTATTCATTCACTTACTCAAGGACATCTTGGTTAGTTGCAAGTTTTAGCAATTGTTATATGAATAAACGTGCTGTAAACATTTAAAAATATATCTTTTTAATTGACTGCTAAAAAGAGTTATTTCAGAGTCTCTAATATTCTCAACCATTCTTCACCCCCATTAGAGAGAAGAGGAGCATGAGGCCTGGGAACCAGAGCAGCGTGTCCGAGTTCCTCCTCCTGGGGCTCCCCATCCGGCCAGAGCAGCAGGGCGTGTTCTTCTTCCTGTTCCTGGGCATGTACCTGACCACGGTGCTGGGGAACCTGCTCATCATCCTCCTCATCCGGCTGGACTCCCGCCTCCACACCCCCATGTACTTCTTCCTCAGCCACTTGGCCCTCACTGACGTCTCCTTTTCATCTGTCACTGTCCCGAAGATGCTGATGAACATGCAGACCCAACACCTCTCCATCCCCTATGCAGGGTGCATAGCACAGATGTATTTTTTCATCTTTTTTACCGACCTGGACAGCTTTCTTATTACATCAATGGCATATGACCGATATGTTGCCATATGTCATCCTCTCCACTACACCACCATCATGAGGGAAGAGCTCTGCACCTTATTGGTGGCTGTATCCTGGGTCCTGTCCTGTGCCAGCTCCCTCTCCCACACCCTTCTCCTGACCCGGCTGTCCTTCTGCGCTGCTAATGCCATTCCCCACTTCTTCTGTGACCTTGCTGCCCTGCTCAAGCTGTCCTGCTCAGACATCTTCCTCAATGAGCTGGTCATGTTTACAGTAGGGGTGGTGGTCATTACCCTACCATTCTTATGTATCTTGGTATCTTACGGCTACATTGGGGCCACCATCCTGAGGATCCCTTCAACCAAAGGGATCTGCAAAGCATTGTCCACGTGTGGGTCCCATCTCTCTGTGGTGTCTCTGTACTATGGGGCAATATTTGGGCAGTACCTCTTCCCAGCACTAAGCAATTCCATTGACAAGGACACTATTGTGGCTATCATGTACACGGTGGTCACACCCATGTTGAACCCTTTTATCTACAGCCTTAGGAACAGGGACATGAAAGAGCCCCTTGGGAAACTCTGCAGTAGAGCAACACTTTTCTCACAGTGACATCTCCCTCTTTTAAAAATCAGAATCTCAGTTGATCTCATTTATTCGGTTTTCCATTTGAATGTGTCTCAAAACCCTTTATGCCCTCAAACCCTAAGACAAATGATGGTATGTATTTGTTGACCAGAATTTCATTCTCTTATTAACAACGTTTTTCTTTGTGAATAGCCTTTGATCTGCAAGTGCTAAATTAATTTTATTACCTATTTCTGCCACTTGAGGGGGGCACATAAATAATAGAATAATATACAGTTTTATTATCCCTTGAGGAGATTTTTAGAGATACATGTATTTTTGGCCCATAATTCCAGGCTTTAACACAACACAGGATCTAAAGAATTAGCCACATTATTTTACTATTCTCTCTCATGGGGACTAAGTAGATTTTCTTTTTGTTTTTATGGGTCTAAGGAAGTAAAAAAAAAAAAAAGAAATCCAAACTTCTTGCCACTTACCTAAGAGGAAATGTATTACTCTCTGTCCATGGAGTAAAGTGATACAACAATAACTCTGAGGACTGAGGGACCTGTAGGAGATTGAGACTTCCCCAGAGACTGGCTCTTTGCCAGTGCTGCGTGGTTGGTACTGCTTAGCTCCCATATTCGATCTTTAATGAAAGAGTGTTTCCTATTGGCCTCCTTTGACATATGACCAAATCAGAGTTCTAGCTCTCTGAAAGCATCATCATTTTCCTACAAATGTCACTCCAGAGTCAGCACTGACTATCTTTCATGAGCATCCTGCCTTCCCAAATGAAGAATGAAAAGCAAACCTGCTCAAACTTTAGTATGCATAAGAATTCCTGGAGTGGTAGTTAAAACTCAGATTCCTGGGATCTACCACCACAAATTCTGATTCAGTAGTTCTGGGGTGGGGCCCAATAATTTGCATTTCTAATAAGTTGTCCCGTGACCCTGATGCTGCAGAACTGTGAGTTAAATCTTGGAAGTTGTGAAATGCCCATTGATAGCACCTTACATGAATTCTGGTAGTAGGTAGAGTGAAACAAGAGATAGCTTATTTTAGTAATAGAGAAATCAGTAGTTCATGTTGATATTTTCAGATTGATTATGAGGGCAGTAAGTTCCTTTGTTCAGTCTCTAATATATGAGTTCTTTGCTGAGCTCTCAGATTTTCTTTTTTCCTTTATATATAATATGGACATACCAGTTACTACATACCATGCTTTGTACCATCACACCAGACTATATGCTTAATGAAAATGAAACCAAAGCTTTGAAAAAATATTATATCTCACATCCATCTGTGGCTCCTTGTTTCCTTTAAGCCTTGCAGAATTTCAGTGTGACTTGTAACTTTGCTAATGTCACTCACAATGTTCTAATTTTCCTTGAAGATTATTGAGGCATTTTCACATGTACTATCTATAACAACTCTAAAAACAACATACTTTTATATTTTTGAACTAACTGAAACAATTATTTCACACGTGATGCACATTAAATTGTACATCGGGTACATAAAGTACTAGATGATTTCAGAAAAGCCCCACAAAAGGATACTTAAATTCTTGGCAGGACATTGAACAATTTTATGTTAAATGATTTCATTCATTTCTAAAAGGCCTCATTTAACTTGCGATGTTTTTTACACAGCCCATGAGATTGCATTTGTCTTGAATCCAATCTACGTTATTGTTATTTTTACTGCAGTCTTTACCTCCTGTCTTTTTCTCCCTCATCTGCCTAATGCAAAATGCAATACGTTTACCCAATTTTATACATAAAGGTAAGACTAATTAGTATGCAACAAGTAGCTCGGATTACATTGAAGGCTGTGGCGATGGCTTAAACTAGAATCTGTTGGAGGTGTGAGGACAGAAATCTTCATGCATTTTGAAGGAGTTTGGCACGTGGAATATTGCCATAGTAACTTCTCTCTGTTATTCATCTTGTTTCATTCCATAACCTTTGACCTAGGCTATGAGTGCATGAAAACAATCTAGTGCTGTTGCCGCCGTTTACACACAGTTCTATTTAGACTTCCACTGTTCGTGTATTTTCACAGTTGAATTCTTCTCTCTCCAAAAGAGTGAACCAGGCACTAAGGCACAAAGATAGTGGAGCCATTAAAATTTATGCTTTTAAAGGTATTAAAGTAGCCTTGATCAGACAACTGAAAAAACAGATGATTTTGGGGATAGCTAATAAAGTTTCACAGTGAATCTTTGTGTGAATTTAATAGGAGATTGATTAAAAATTAAAAATGTTAAGTACATATGTATGTGTTGATATGCATGGAAGTAGAAATGCAAATATGGTCACAATAAACTATTAGAGAAAAAGAAAGCTATGAAATGCCATAAAATAAGTCTCATTTATGTAAACATATGTTTATGAATAAAAGCCATCTAAGAAGGATAAAAAATAAATAATGAAAGGGTGAAGTAATTTGACTTTCTCCTTTGTTTTCATGTTTATGTTATTTGGATTTCCATCATGAGGCGGAATTACTTTTATAAGCAGCAAACCAAAAAAGAATTTCCATTTGGGAGAAAAATTCCTATCTATATCTCAAATTAACACCTAAGTAGGGGAAACCTGAATCTGGTGGGGAAGGTCTTTCCCCAACTCCTTCTGGAGTTATACTCACAGGGCATGGACCTCAACACCCTTCCTAAGGGCAGTGTTCCCTCAAGGTTTACTCTTAGCACCACTTGCCTCAGAATCACCTGGCTCCAGAGCTCATGAATGAGCATCTCTGGAGGGGGAGCTGGGATCTCCATCTTTAATGAGATCCACAGGTGATTCTGAGGACCATCGAAGTTTAGGGAGCACTGCCATTGGGCATCTGTCCTAGACAGTAAGAGAAAAACTGAGCAATCAACGCACGTCTCCACCAAGATCTTGGTTCCCTGTCTCCTTGAGTCCTCTTCCTGGTGGGTAGAGTTGAGTCTTCACATCTCCATTTCTGAAGCTGATGAATTGAAAAGAGTAAGCTCCAGACGCATGACTTCTCTTTCTGTTTTCAGTGAGAAGTTTCAGACCATGGAATTTATAGGCTCACTCTGGTTTCTGGGTCTCCTAGAAAGAAGCTAAGAAGCCAATCCATACTCCCAGGAGCTGAAGAACTTAAGCATACAGTTCAGAGCAGGACTTGGTATCTTTTATCAGTAGCAGGTGTGTGTGTGTGTGTGTGTGTGTGTACAGGTGCTCAGCACTCCTCTGTGCTCTTGCTGAAGTCATTTCTTATTCCCAGCTCCTGAAGACAGGGATACAGAAAATCACTGGCCAATGAGTTTGATGCCTTTAACCCCAAGCTTTGGGGAGATTAGGAATAGAGCCATCCGTCTATAAAAATTAGTAGGCACATCCTCAAATCTAGGCTGGGGCTCCCCTCTCATCACTCATGTTGTAGGTAGCAGAATGTGTGCTTATTTAGTGCATGCAGTATTTAGTGCATGCAGTATTGATCAGTCCTCTCCAATGTTTCTCTCCAAAGTCCCTGAACCTTCCTTCCCTTTTCTTTAGACAGCACTGTTACCTGAAAGTCTGTTTAAAGGACACTTCTAGCTAGAGAGCTTTGGTTACTTTCTTCCTCTAATTAGCACTAATATTGTAGCTCCTTTATTAGAATCTACTTGATGATTTTTTTGCCTGTAATCTCTAGTATACTCCCATACTTTCATCAAAGGCATCAAACCTTGAGCCCAGGAGAAATCTATGACCACATTTACTTTTGCCTGGGTTGCACTGAAGATAAGGCACTGTGTTTCTCCCATAGAGATCTTTGCATTTTATATTTAATGGAAGCAATGTCATCTCATATAGGACACCTTCTATGGGAGAAGTATTTTACATATATTATACTATTTAATTCTTACTATAATTCATGGATTGTGATGCCAATTTTAGAGAGGAAAAGCTGAGGCTCTACGAGGTGCAATACCTTGCCCAAAGACGTATAGCTGACAAATGGTGGAGAGGTGATTTGAATCCCTTCTACAGCATACTACCTCACTGTCAAGGAAATATCAGTTATCAGCAAGTATTGGTTGAGGTATTATTGATCAAAAGGCTGGATGTGGTAGAGTGAGAGTCTGTATATGGTCCTTACTTAGAGCTTATGCAGATAAAAAGGGGCATGGCTGAATTGGGTCTTGAGGATTTTATTAAAATTCTAAGTCTTATGGACTAGATCCCTTTACAAGTTCAGGAAGGAGTCATCTTATTGATATAGCATAAGAGAAACTGGAAGAGAATGGAGCAAGAGGGGAAAATCCAGAATAGTGGGATATCATGCTCTAGGATGTGGTTGGACTCTGCCCATATGCCCATCTTTATCATTGCTGTCTGTAGCTTTGCCTGCATTTGGTCATAATCTCATGATGAAGTATATCTGTGGCACCTGAACTCTGCTAGTACTTGCCTGTTGAGATGAGTGGGCAGTGAGGAGGGAGAAATAAAGGAGTCTCTTGAAATGGAGGGTGAGAAACTAATATTAATTGGTGCTGATTATCTGCAGTTGCTCTTCACAAATGCTATCTTATTAATGTGCACAAGATTCTCATGGCTTAGCTTATTCTTATCACCAGTTTAGAGATGAGAAAACTGAGCCTCAGACAAACTGGGTCACTTGCCCAGAACTCATACATATGAAGTGATGGTGCCAGAATTTGATTTTATTTCTAATTCTGATGCTTTTCATTGCCCCCAGACATGGGGCTCTATCCTTAAGGTCATATCCCCAAGGAGCCCCCAAATGCTAGAGTAAGCAGGAACAGACTGGGAACCAAGGCCAGGCATTCTTGGCTTCTTCTTTATTGGCCTATTCATAATTCTGTTGTGTTGGCTGCTTTTTGGTAAGTTTAAAAGGGAGGATATTATGTCCATATGGGATAGAAGTATGCTCAAACCACCAGCTTAAAGAGGCAAGGATTTTAAGCCTATCATTAACCTATATAAAGCTCTTATGAATTTTTCTTCTAATTAAGAACTACTATAATAAAATTCTAACATCTGGCACTTATTTACTATATGTAGGCATTTATAATAGGTGTTTCACATTGGTTTTTTTTGGCTTAAAGGGAACTTTTTAATTAAGACACAGTGAAACCATAAACTTTTTCCTCCTTGCCTTGCAGGATTTGGTAACTTAGGCTTTAGAATATTTTAATGGGTAGACAGTAGCTTCTGGGGAAGGAAATAAATAGATTTTGTAAGATACTTGATACCAACGTCCAGGGGGACCTGAACACATCTGGGACTTTAATGGGGCTGCTTAGCAGGTACTGCAGTTCAAGATGTCAGGAGCCCAAATGAGGAAGCTCCAAAAAGGGAACAGGTGTATCAACAACCCCTTCTTTGGTCTCTCTTGCCAAAAACGCTTATTATTATGGGTTGTGGATTTTCATGGTGTCATGAGAGCGCCTCATCAGGAAGAGATTAGAGAGTGATCTAAGAGATCCTGATACACATGATAACTAGTAACAAATATTTAACTGCTGGTAATATTTTCATGTTTTTTAGAACATTCTAATTTTCTGATGCTCTTTATTAATTTTCATGTACAATTTACTGACTACATTTCACAACACAATGTTGAATAGAAATAGCACAGGCATATTTTTCTCATTCCTGATTTCAATGGAAATGCTTTTAAAATACTACTATTAAATATGAGGTTAGCTGTATTATTAATATTTAGCTTTGTGAGTGTCTAAGTCAGTTTGGACTGTTATAACTGGGTGGTTTTAAATAGCAGAGTTTTTTTTGGTCACAGTTCTGGAGACTAGAAAGTCCGAGATCAAGGTGCCAGCTATCTGGTGTTTGGTGAGGGCTCTCTTTCTTGTTGGCAGATGGCCGCCTTCTTGCTGTGCCCTTACATGGCCACGTCTAAGAGATATTATCTCTCTTGTGTCTTGTCTTATAAGGGCACTAATCTCATTCATGAGGGCACCACCCTCATGATCTAATTACCTCCTTAAGGCCTCACTTTCGAATATTTTTTGAGGTAAAATTACTTTTTTACAGCAATGATATGGATATGTTTCCTTTCTCATCAACTTTATACATAATAAAAACTTTGGCTGTTTATCTTTGATCCAATTTCCTTTGGGCATTTGTTTTGAAAGGGAAGAGATTTCAGACCATCGATGAGATTCAGGAAAACATGACAAGGCAGCTGATGGTGATCCCAACACAGGATTTTGCAGAGAATTTTGAACAGTGGAAGAGATGCTGGGAGACCTGTGAGGTCCCAAGGTGCTTACTTCGAGGGGGACTGAGGCATCATCATCCTATCTATGTACAATGCTTCTTGTATCTTCCTCAATAAGTGTCTCCATGTTTCATATTACATGGCTGGATACTTTCCAGACAGACCTTGTATATAGTGTATATATGTATATATATTATATATATAACTCTGACATGAAAATTTTAAGGGTTAACAAAAATTATCCTATTTGTCCAGATGGAAAGTAGGGGGGCTCTACTAAAGAATTAAATCCACTTAGCTTTGGGAGGAAAACAAAAATAACCCACCAATGTTGTTGGTTATTATCTTTGAATCCAAAAAGATTTGTTTGTTTGTTGGTGGGAGAAGCTGTGAATGAAACCAGGAGAGAACTCACATATACATGAAATTTATTTGTCAATAAGGATAAAAAGTTATAATTAATATCAGAAAAATAGTGAGACTTTCCTCATCTTATAGATTCTGTCACTCAGTAGCCAGTTAGCAAATTCCCTGCTCCATGCCAGGCAGTGTACCTATCCCTGGTCATAGAAAGCTGGATAAAGACACAGCCTCCATGCTAAAGAAGTTCATATTCTATTAGTGTAGAGACAGGTGAACTAAAAAGTATGTAAGAGTACAAAATTTCTGTAATATAATAATACTGTGAATAATCGTGCTTATTATGCATGACTACTGTGTATCAGGCACTGTATTAAATGCTTTACCTGTATTATCTCTTTTAATCTTCACAATAATCCCATAAAGTGTACACAATTTACAGTTGAGGAAATTGAGGCTTAGAGACCATGACATAATTATATGGTATTAATAGTAGCAGAAGGGAATATAGAGTTAATGCTGCCTGGATATCAGCAAAACCTTTACAGGGGAATTAATTCTTCAGCTGGGGGTTGAAGGATGCTCAGGATTGATACATAAAGGCACAAGTGACAGTCTAGGCAGAGGGGTCAGAGTAAACGAGAGCATTGAATTAGGTGTGTCTAGGGAAATATAAAACAATTGGTGTTGCTATAGTCTAGGTGTACATGGGTGAACATGGGATGTTCTGAACAGCAGGGGGCAGAAGCAGCACGAGGAGCTCTAGCCCCTGCCTAGTGAAATCCTGGCAAACTATGGGTCTGATTAGCAGCGTAGAAATCTAAACTTTGAATTTCGATCTTCTGAAGTGGAATTCTTTACCTATTCGGCATCTCCTGGAATGTAACCTCCCTCCTTAATTTCTTTTGTCTTAACTTCCACTTAGTTCTATGAGAAAGACAGGTGCACCCAAATTTTTAATGATTCAGAAATTACTAACCTAGAATGAAAGTGTATGAAAACAGGGACTTTGTTGTCTTCAGCGTTATTCCTTAGCACCAGGGTCCCCAAACCCCGGGCTGTGGACCAGTATTGGTTGAAGGCCTGTTAGGAACCAGGCCGCACAGCAGGAGGTGAGTGGCAAGGGAGAGAGCCGGCTTCATCTGTATTTTCCGTCACCTGCACCACTGCCGAATCATCCCGAAACCATCCACCCCTGCACCTCTGGTTTCGTGGAAAAATTGTCCTCCATGAAACCTGTCCCTGGTGCCAAAAAGGTTGGGAACTCTGCCCTTGTACTCATATTAGCTCCCAGCACACAACAGATGTTCAGTAAATATATGCTGAACAAATGAATCTCACAGAAAAGATTTTTTGACTTTGGAGATGCGGGAGGAATGAAAACTAACAATAGTAATAATAATAATAGCTATCTTTTATTGAACACCTACTATTATTCACCACTCTTCTGGATGCATTTCGTAGTTTATTTCAGTTAATCCTCCAAGTCACCTCATTAGATAGAACCTATCATTTCCATTTTATAGATGAGAACATTAAGGCTCAAAGAGATTAAGTAACTGGGTTACAATCTTCTGGCTAGTATGTGGCAGACCTAAAACTGAAGCCAGTTTGGCTCCATGTCTGTCTTTTCATTAAATGTTGCTATCACTGTATCTAAGAGGAAAAAATTCTCCTGCGACTGAGGAGCCTCTTTAGGCCCCCCTGCATGTCCTTGTTCCTTAGGCTGTAGATGAAGGGGTTCAACATGGGAGTCACTATGGTGTACATTGCAGCCGCTGCAATGTCCTTCTCTTCAGAGGCAACAGAGGGGGGACACAGGTAGGCACTAAAGAGGGTCCCATAGAACATACACACAACACAGAGATGGGAACTGCAGGTGGAGAAGGCCTTGCCCCTCCCACCCGGGGCTCGCACCCTCAGGAGAGCAGAGATGATGTGGACGTAGGAGATGACAATGCACAGAAAGGGGACGATGAGCACTGTGCCTCCTAAGGCAAAAACCATCAACTCGTTCATGCGGGTGTCAGAACAGGACAGCTTCAGAACAGGAAGGATGTCACAGAAAAAGTGAGCGATTTCCCCAACGACACAGAAGGACAGTCGGGCCATGAGGAGGGTGTGGGTCAGGGCAACAGTGTTGGTAAGGACCCAGCACAAGGCGAGCAGCAGGGCACAGACACGGGGGCTCATGACTGTGGAGTAGTAGAGGGGGCGACAAATGGCCACGTAGCGGTCATACGCCATGGCAGCCAGAAAGAAGCTGTCCAGATCGCCAAACATTAGAAAGAAATACATTTGTGAGAGGCAACCAGCGTAGGAGATGGTGTGATGTCGCGTCTGCACATTCACCAGCATCTTGGTAACGGTAGAGGATGTTAAACCCATGTCAACAAAAGACAGGTTGGCCAGAAAAAGGTACATGGGGGTGTGGAGGTGCGGGTCAGAGACAATGGCCAGGATGATGAGCACATTCCCAGTCAAGGTGATGAGGTACATACACAGAAAAATTCCAAAAAGGAACTGCTGCTGCTCTGGTGACTTGGATATTCCCCGGAGGAAAAATTCAGCAATGCTGGATTGGTTTTCCATGACTCCGCAGCCTCTAGGGGTTGGGGGGTGGGGGGTGGGGGGCAGTTAGAATGCTTCTAGATTTCTTCCCAAAACTGCATGCTAGATTTCTGGAAATTGGATTTCTTCCAAAACTGCATGTGCTGACTCCCAAATGTTCCAACTCCAACACTTCTTTTAAATTCATTATTATCCTCCATCCTGACTCTACCTTTGATCTGACCCTACTATTGCTTTCCTTTCTCTCTTTCTCAGGAATCTCATATTTTTCTTCCTTACCTCTCTCTTTCCCTCTGTTCAATCATTTATGCAGAGAGCACTCTTCCAGTAAGGGCTGGGCATGTTCGTCCTGGTATTACGATGCCTTGGACCAGTTCCACAGCCCCACGTCAGTTTTGTCACTGCAGGATGATGTATACATGGGTAGACTGAGGTGAGCTAAATCTTAACATTATTTTGGGAGATAGCTAACAAACCCACCCAAAATTCTTCTTTTAAAAATCCTCATGATGTCTCATTTTACAGTGAAGAGGATATGAAAGACTCATGCCCTTTTATTTCCTCATTATTTCTTCTGAAAAAGAAAATAGGACATCCTGCATTTCTCCCTGCCTTTGAGTTTTTGTCATGGGCATTATCCTCGTCCTATAGCTAACACTTGTTATATGTTAACCACATGTTATATGTCAAGCACTCTACTGAGCACTTTATACAGATGGTTTTCTTTAATTCTTAAGCAACACCGAGATGCAGAGATTATTATTCTTACCCTTGTGTAAGAAAACTGAGGGTAGGGATGTTTCAGGAATTTGCGCAAGGCCCACAGGTTGTAAATATTTGAGACAGAATTCAAACCAACAGCATGGGCTCCAGAGACTGCATTATCAGTCAGCACAGATAGAAAGTAATTTTCCAGCACAACATTTAAACTTAATCCTTCAGCATTCTTAGTTTAACCTCTTTAGTCTCCCTTGCCATTACTACCTTGTATAATTATCTTTTGTTGAAGAACAATGATGTTTTAGAATTGGATTGAGCCTAAATGTTCCTCTGTTCCCGTGGTCCCCAAGCATTGGTTTGTGGACCATTTTATCATAATCAGGTGACATGTATGTTAAAAATACAGAATCCTATTCCACACCTGAGAACTATTTGAATTTACATTCTCTAGGATACAATCTGGGTATCTGTATATAAAAACAAAAATAAAAGTAAAGTAAGTAAAAGGTTAAGTAAAACTTAATCCTTGTCAGGCATTTTGATGCTCAATGAGATTAAGAATAATTCATTTAGTCCTACCCTTCCCCGTGATTCACAAATAAATTAGATAAGGTTTAAAAGTGTGAAGTGATTGAAAAAAGTTTACACGATGTCTTAGAGAAAGCTATGTTACAAAAACCAGGGTATCCAGATTCTCAGACTAGTTAAGTCAGCTATCTTTTAATTTTTTATTATTCATTGTTATCAATATCTTATAGATGTAAATGTGTTCCTTTCGTTGATTTTTATTCAGAGTCTATAGCTAAAGAAAAGCTTTCCTCCAAGTCAATAGAAGATTTACTGAAACATTGTTCATATTTTGAAGTTAATACTTCAAACTGCAGCAAGAGGAGTATTATCACACATTTATCTCCCCATGAACCCCACACGCATGAAGAATGTATCTCAGAGTTACACAACATTTTCTGAGAGATCAGAAAGCCATGAGCCAAGTTATTTTCTCCCCTACTTCATCCCTCAGTGTGGAATATGATGCCTCACAAAGAGTCGTGGACTCCTCTGATGAGACAGACACGTTATTTTAGGGAAAAACAGTATCTCTTTTTTAAATCTGTGTATCTGCATATAATGCCTTGATCAGACTATTCCAATAGAGGTCTGTCCATCTATGGCACCGGTTAACATCAGAAAATTTCTCCAATCATCAAAAAAAAAAAAAAAGGTGTCTAAAGCTCTCCATTATAAACCTAGCTTTACCTTCTGTCCTTTTTTGTTCTCCTGAAGCCCCTTGTGCTGGTATCCTTTGCCCTGTCCTTTGGTTTTTCCTTTCCATAACAGGGTTTCTCATCCTTCATCCCATCTACGGCCTCAAAAAACTCTGTAGATCCTTGAGGCATCAACGAGGTGCTCCCAGAAGCTTGGGACAGGCCCTCCCTCTGTCATCCCAGGGTGATGAGGTCCCTTTACTTACCTCCACTGCCTCTTCCTCCAGTGCCGGCCAACAGGTAAGAGCAGGTAAGGCTCAAGCATGGTGGAGAGAGTACTCCAAAGGTAGAAACTGCCAGCCTACACCTGTTTGTCTCTAGTTTCTCTGTTTACTGCTACCTTGGTTACTGACTACAAGGCAATGCAGATGATTTTAATTCATCTTTCTGACAATCTTTGTAATGGGATTAACTGGAATCAGGGTTCAGGATCAAGAATAGTAAATACAAAAGACAAGCATCCAGAAGCAAAAGTGACAGCGACACTGAGGTGAAAACCCTAGTTTAGGCGGGGAGAGAGGGAGAGAGGGAGAGACCAGGATTTCAGATATAAGGAGCCCATGAGATTAACAAAGAACTGCAAAGCAAAGTCAAGGCCAGATCTGAAGCGGCGACTGGAGCAGACATTCTACTTTCATCAGCTGGAACAGAGAAGACCAGAAAGAACAGGTTCTGTACTGAGTATCAGAGATGACCTGGCACACATGGTACTCTGATCCTACCTGAACTTGGTGTCCAGGAATTTTGAAGTATTTTATATATTGGAACCTGAACTGAGAGACTCAGAAACAGGGAGCTGCTGGCTCATCAGGCTACTAGTAGGAGGAGGCTGAACATGCTCCACTTGGATCATCTGCAGACACAGGGACTCACGGGACAGAGTTCCCTAGAGCCTTGTTAATGTTAACAATTATAATTGTCCCATTTTTTTCTCTGTTTCCTTTGCAACAGATCACACTAGTACAGTGGTGGTTTACTTCTTTCTCTATGTTAAGTGGTAGTAATGGTATTTGTATTGATTTGTAACCACAGTCTACGGTAAAAATGAACTTTCTGTGTAAATAAATCTCTTTGTTGCCCCCTTGCAACAAGGTTCCTGCCCCTAAATCCTTCTTCTAAAGAAATTTAAAAGCTGCCCGTATCCACCTCTACAAACAGTTTAATGGCATATGACATGCCTTCCTTAAAAGAATTCTCACGCTTCTGGCTCATGGTGTTATATAATTTCCTGAAATAAATAAATATTCATATATAATGAGTGTGATGTGCATCAATTGGCGCGGATGGACAGGCTTGAAGCTCTAACTCAAGGGCGGGGGGAGGGGGCAAGGGCAATATATGTAACCTTAACATTTGTACCCCATAATATGCTGAAAAATAAATAAACAAACTCATGCATCTAATTTCACTCCCTCCTTAAAATCTACTTAAAGGAAAGTTTTTTTTGTTTTTTTTTATTTTTTATTTTATTTTATTTATTTATTTATTTTTTTGAGACAGAGTCTCACTTTATTGCCCAGGCTAGAGTGAGTGCCGTGGCGTCAGACTAGCTCACAGCAACCTCAAACTCCTGGGCTCAAGCAATCCTGCTGCCTCAGCCTCCCAAGTAGCTGGGACTACAGGCATGTGCCACCATGCCCGGCTAATTTTTTCTATATATATTAGTTGGCCAATTAATTTCTTTCTATTTATAGTAGAGATGGGGTCTCGCTCTTGCTCAGGCTGGTGTCGAACTCCTGAGCTCAAATGATCCGCCCACCTCGGCCTCCCAGAGAGCTAGGATTACAGGCTTGAGCCACCGCGCCTGGCCTTGTTTTTTTTTTTTAAATAAAGACACAAAACCCCTGAGCAAAGAGAGGAGAGGAAAGCAAATAAAATTCTGGATGTTGGAAACCAGATGGATGCATGAGTAGTGATGACAGTACCCTCAGCTTGACTAAACTTCAGGCAGATTTCTTCCTGACTAAGGGATCCTGACCTCCTTTTATTTTAATTCAACATTTACTTTGGAAATTTTTTCTTTGTCCTTTTGAGATGTAAATCTTCATGTTTCTTGCCAATTTTACAACCCAGGAATGTCTTCCTCATGGACCTGGAACCATCCCTTTAAAGTTTAATGACCAAGAAAAATAGCACAGCAATCTCTCAGTCTCTCTGGGAGGGCAGGTAGGGCCTTAACTTTCATCGAGTACCAAGTAGCAAACACAGAAGGCCCAATCACATTGATAATCCTCCCTCAATGCTCTCCAGCACTTTTCTTTTTTGTCTCAAGAAGTTTTCATTAAATAGCCTATGAACATATATATATATATATTTATATATATATATATTTTTTTGAGACAGAGTCTCACTTTGTTGCCCAGGCTAGAGTTTGTGCTGTGGCGTCAGCCTAGCTCACAGCAACCTCAAACTCCTGGGCTCAAGTGATCCTACTGCCTCAGCCTCCCGAGTAGCTGGGACTACAGGCATGGGCCACCATGCCCGGGTAATTTTTTGCATATATATCTTTAGTTGGTCAATTAATTTCTTTCTATTTTTAGTAGAGATGGGGTCTCGCTCAGGCTGGTTTTGAACTCCTGACCTCAAGTAATCTGCCCGACTCGGCCTCCCAGAGTGCTAGGATTATAGGCGTGAGCCACCACGCCTGGCTGCATGAACATTTATATATTTTTATAATAAACACATATAACATTAGTAGTTTTGTTTATGATTAAGTAATTTAAAAATTCTACTATGTGACTTTCCCCTTGCAGTTTCTTTTTTTTTTAACGTAGTGGTGAAGTCAGGGACTCCATATAGTCCTTGTTTTTTTGTTGTTGTTGAAGGATTTTTTGTTACTGATTCAATCTCACTACTCATTACTAGTCTGTTCAGGTTTTCTATTTCTTCCTGGTTTGACCTTGGGAGGCTGTATGTTTCCAGGAATTTATCCATTTCCCTTAGGTTTTCTAATTTGTTAGTGTATAGTTGTTCATAATAGTCTGATGATCTCTTTATTTCCAAGGTATCAGTTGTAATGTCTCCTTTCTCATTTCTGATTTTGTTTATTTGGGTCTTCTCTCTTCTTAGTTATTCCACCTAGCATTTACCAATTTTGTTTCTCATTTCAAAGAAACCACTTTCGTTTAGTTGATTTGGGATATATTTTTCTTTTTTGCTCTCTATTTTATTTAGTTCTACTCTAATCTGTGTTATTTCTTTTCTTCTGCAAATTTTTTGTGTTATTGTTCTTGTTTTTCTAGCTTGTTGAGGTACATTGTTAGGTTAATTTGTAATCTTTCTACTTTTTTGAGGCAAGTATTTAATGCTATAATATTTCTTCTTAGCACTACTTTTTTGTATCCCAGAGGTTTTGCTCTCTTGTGTTTCCATTTTCATTCATTTAAAAATATTTTAGCTCCATCTTAATTTTTTCATTGACCCAAGGATTGGTCAGGAACATGTTAAGAATTTTATTTTTATTACACTGTAGTTTGAGAATATACTTGAGATGATTTTGATGATTTTAATTTGTTGAGGCTTGTTTTATGGACTAACATATGACATCCTGGAGAATGTTCCTTGTGCTGATAAAAATAATGCATATTTGTATTTGTTGGGTAGAATGCTCTGGAGGTGTATGTTAGGACCAATTTAAGTCCAATATTTCTTTGGTGATTTTCTGTCTAGATGTTCTAATGCTGTGAGTAGGGTGTTGAAGTCCCCCTCTAATATTGTATTCATGTGTCTCTCTCTCTCTCTTTAGGCTGACTAATATTTGTTTTATGAATCTGAGTGCTCCCAGTGTTTATGTCTATACGTGTGGAATTATTATATCCTCTTGCTGGATTGATCCCTTTATCATTTATTATGATTTTTTTCCCCATTTTTGATTGAAAGCTTGTTTTATATGATATAAGTACACCTTACTTTTGGTTTTTGTTTGTGTGGAATATCTTTTTCCACCACTTTACTTTTAGTGTATATGTGTCTTCACAGGTATGGCAAATTTCATTAAGCAGCATATAGTTGGATGATACTTTTTATTCATTCAGCCCATTTATATCTTTTAAGTGGAGGATTTATTCCATTTATGTTCAAGATTAGAATTGATATGTGAGGTTTTATTCGTGTCATATTGTTAATTATTTTTTATTTATTTTATAAATTATTTGTGTCTTTCTTTTTCTCTGTCTTTGTCTTTGTGGTTTGGCATAATTCTGTAGTGGTGCCTTTTGATTTCTTTCTCTTATTCCTATCAGTGATGGCTTTACTAGTGACTTTTATACTTTTGTATATTTTCATGATGGTGAATATTATCCTTTTGCTTTCCAGTTTAGGACTCCTTTTAGCATTTCTTGTAGAGCTGGTCTAGTGGTGACTGAAAAATTTGAAAAATTCACTGAAGGAAAAACAAAATACATTTGAAAGCTTCAACAATAGACTAGACCAAGCAGAAGAAAAAAATTCAGAACATGAAGGCAAATTGTTAGAAATAATCTGGTCAGATTTTTAATTGCTGCTCCAATTTCTGTGCTTGATATTGGTCTATTCAGGAATTCTATTTCCTCCTGGTTGAGCTTAGAGAGGTTGTGTGTTTCCAAGAATTTGTCCATTTCCTCCACATTTTGTAGTTTTTGGACATACAGATTTTTATAGTATTCAAAGATAATGTTTTGTATTTCTGTGATGTCTATAGTGATCTCTCCTTTTTCATTTCTGATTGAGTTTATTAAAGTCCTTTCCTTTCTAGTTCTTGTCAGTCTAGCAAGAGGGCTATCAATTTTTGTGACTAGGGGTTGCCACATATGGCTATGATTAGTGAACTGTATCAAAAATAGATGCATTCCATGACTATATATGTATACCAAATGCTGAATGCTGAAATACATAGACCTTTGTCTGCATTAAGCTGGCAAACATTTACCCTGAATACAGAATATTAAAAGAATTTTATTTGGAGTCTGACTGGACTGGGAAAAAAGAATTGACATTAGGGGTCCTTTCCCCAAAGCATGCTTCCCAGGCAACTCAGTTGACAGTGAAACTGAAAGTGGACAACTCCATCTACAAGTGCAGAGTTTCTTGTCAGTTTCCAAAACTGTTATTCGATTATGGCATAGATCAGTAAAACACATACATCTGAAGTGCACAGCTCACTAATTTTTCTGTATGTATACACCAATGTAACCACCCACAAATCAAGATATGTAACATTTCCATCGAGCCAGAACACTCACTCTTTCCCCTTTTGAGTTACTGTCCTTTTAGAGGTAACCATGCTCATGATTTGTATCACCATAAAATTAGTTTTGTTTGTCTTTGAAGTTCATGTAAAAGTAATTATACAGTAGAACGCTTGCACTTGGCTTCTTTAGGTCAATGTTACATCTGTTGGATTCAATCATGTTGTTTCATATAGTGGAAGTTTGTTCTTTTTATTGCTGTATAACATTTCATTATACAAATAACCCACAATTTATTCATTTTCCTGTTGATGAACATATGGATTGCTTCTAATTTTTTACTATTATCAGTAAAGCTGATAGGAATATCCTTAAACATTTTGTGGGCCATTTCTCTTGAGTGTTTATTTAGAATAGCAGTGATATTTTGGGGTAATAGAGTAAGTAATATTTAGCTTTAATAGATATAGAAAAACTGTTTTCCAAAATGTTTATATGAATTTACACCCTAACTCAAATAATTGAGATCTCTAGTTATTCTATTTTTTCAACAAAACTAGTAGTTTCAGTCTTCTCTCCCAAAATTTTATTTAAAAATTTCAAGCATATTGTAACTTTGAAAGAATTTTTTACAGTGAACATTTTTATATCAGCAAACTAGATTTAACTTTTAACACTTTATTATACTTGCTTTAACACATCCATTTATCCATCCTTCAAGTTATTTTAAAATCAACTCTATTGAGGTATAATTTACATAAAGGTGCACCTATTTTAGTTGCATCCTTTAAGAGTTTTGACAAGTTTATAGCTGTGTAAACCACTATGGTCAAGATATAGAATGTAAGGCTCCAAGTAGCCCGCAGCCAGAAATCTGAATTTTGTCATAGTAAATTAGGTTTGTTTTTAATAGTTAAATAAATGAAATCTTACAGTATATACTCTTCTGTCTAGATTCTTTGGCTCATCAAAAAAGTGTTTGAGATTCATTCATGTTGTAGTATATATCAGTAATTTATGTTTTCATTACTGAATGATATTCTACTACATAACCTAATTTGCATATACCTTCTATAGCTGATGAACATTTTAGCCATTATATATAAAGCATCTATGAATACCCATGTACAAATCTTTGGGTGAACATTTGTTTCATATGATAACTCTGTTCAACTTTATAAGAAACTTTGGAAAACAGTTTTCCAAAGTGGTAGTTCCATTTCACATTCCCATCAGCATTATATGAGAGTTCCAGATGCTTATATTCTTGCCAAAACTTGGTATTGCCAATCTGTTTTATTTTAGCCCTTCAAGGAGGTATATAGTGATAGTACACTGTAGTTTTAATTTGCATTGCCTTGATGACTGATGATATTGGGCATCTGGAAACTTACCCTTGGAACCTGGCTATTGTGTTGTAAGGAAGCCTAGACTATAGACACAATAAAGATAGAATTCCTATTATCTTAGAGTACTCCTCAGATATTCACCAAGATAGATCAATGCTTTTCAATAAAAATGTCTCAACAAATTTCAAATGTTTGAAAACATTTAGGGTACACTCTATGATGATGATAGAATTAAGTTAGAAATAAATAACAAAATGATTACCACTATCCCCACATGTGGGAAATTTGTAAATATACTTCACATTATTCATGAACCAAAGAAGAAATCAAAATAAAAATTTAAAAATATTTTAGCTATATGATATTGAAATTAAAACACAAAGTTGGTTTCTTAAAAAAAATAAACAAAATTGACTACCTTTTAGCTAGACTAAGAAAAGAGAGAGAAGATCTAAATAAATAATAGATGAAATAGGAAAAATCACAACAGATATCACAGAAATACAAAGGATCATTGGAGGCTATGATGAACAAGTATATGTCAACTAAGTGGAAACCTAGAAGAAATTGGTAAACTCCTGGACACATACAACTTACCAAGATTGATTTCGTGAAGAAATAAAAAACCTAAACAGATTAATGAGTAACTAGATTGAAGCTGTAATAAAAAGTCTCACATCAAAGAAAATCCCAAGACCTGATGGCTTCACTGCTGAATTCTACCAAACACTTAAAGGAGAGCTAATACCAATCCTACCAGAACTATTCCAAAAAATTGCAGAGGGATAAATACTTCCATCACTTCTATTTAATACTTTTATGAAACTTGGTCAGGTCATTTTTCCTTACTGAGTATCATTTTTCTCATCTGTAAAATGGGGATAATCATAGTTCCTACATTCTAAGCTTGCTGTATTACTTGAGATCATGTAAAGAAAATGTTCACTAAGGACTAGATAGTATTAATAATAAAGATGCAGGAAATATGAGTAGCTTTTTTTTAGCAGCTGCCATGTATGAGGCATTATTTAGGCTGCCTCATTAATTGAGAGTTTTGGACT
This sequence comes from Mirza zaza, assembly GCA_008750895.1. Classification (NCBI taxonomy): domain Eukaryota; kingdom Metazoa; phylum Chordata; class Mammalia; order Primates; family Cheirogaleidae; genus Mirza; species Mirza zaza. The sequence continues at coordinate 68,302 of VSMD01133901.1, read as the reverse complement.
TTTTGAGGGGGTTGCTTCATATTAGAATTACTCTGTTTAGGGAAATCACCACCAGAAATTGTCATGTTATAATTTGTGCTTCTGATTTATTTTTCAGTGCAGTTTTGCCTAGATCATGGAACAAACATTGACTTGCCCAATGCATAGGCAGGAGTTCTAGTGGACCTGCTAGTCAGGCTGAAGTGCACTGCATCCCAGTAAGAGACTTCGGAATCACACTCCCGAGACCCACATGTTAGAGCTTAACTCCTGGGAAAGAGATGCCCTCTGTTCCCCCAGGGACCAGCCTGAGCTGGCTGCAGAACAGGCTGTACCATGACACTGAGGTTGGCTTTAATGATCACTTTGGGAGATGGTGTTCCAGGAGCATTTATAACCCTAAGAAATATTCCTGTCCTTTCAATCCTGGGGAAACTGAAACTGAGTCATACACTTCAGGTGTTCCTAGTAAACTCTGTACTTGTTAGACTCCAACTTGAGTGACTCTGAGTTGGACAGAAAAGTCTTGGAGAGTTCCTTATTGTGAATTTTTCATCCAGGGGAGAGATTTGGAGAATTTGAAGATGCCTAACACTGACCCATAATCTGACAGGTGAGAATCTGAAATACACACACACAGAGACACTCTCACCCCTCTTCCTTCCCATCCCAATGGCCAGGCTAAGGTTTCTTGGGGAGGTGAGCTGAGTCTCTGGCTAAGGCCAAAGCATCTCTGTGAACCAAAAATCAGATGGAGGACTAATATATTCACGAAAGCTTCTAAGGTCACACCTTCTATGAGGTCAGGATGAGACAGCCTCTCCTCCCAGCTTGCTCTCAATCCTAGAAGGACAGAGCGGCTATTGTCAAGCTGAGAAGCCAGGACCTGGTACTTTTCACCTTCCCTCCATGTGATAAAAAGTAACTGGCAGAGAGATGTGGTACCAATGTAGGGGTAAAGGCCCAGGAGGACTAAAACATCAGTTCCTGGAGCAGGTACAGGCATAGAGGAGTGAAAAGGAAAGAGAATAGGGATAAAGAGAAGAGAGGGCACCCTCTGTCCTATTTGTGGAGGGGTCTTCCTAACAGGGGATGGGAAATGGGGAAGCCACAGACACTCACTGTCCTCAGCCCACATGCTCTATGCCCCAGTTAGGGGAGAGTACAGGACTGGTCTGAATGTGCAAAGTCAAATTCTAGGGATTGAAAGGCAAGTGGAGAGGAGGGTATCTTCTCCTCAAAGTCATTTTCAGCCCTGCCTCCCCCCCAAAGAGAGCTATGATGTGTATGTGTGTGTGTGTGTGTGTGTGTGTGTGTTGTGGAGGGGGAAAGACTATGAAGAGGGTCATGCATCTCCTTTCCCACTGACAAGCATAAAGGACTTTTCCAATCNTGTGTGTGTGTGTGTGTGTGTGTGTGTGTTGTGGAGGGGGAAAGACTATGAAGAGGGTCATGCATCTCCTTTCCCACTGACAAGCATAAAGGACTTTTCCAATCTCGCCATCAAGGCCATCCTTAATTCTCACCTTCTCCAAATAGCCTACGCTGACTCCTCTGGTCAAACTGATCTCTTTTCTTTGGACTCTGTAATAGCACAGAAAGCACAATTTATATTTGAATGGATATTAGCTTAACTGTTCTCTAAATGCCTCCTGGGCATTTTCTTGCATCCACAATGAGATTCAGAAATTCTCATTGGCAAAGGCAATTTGTTCTCCTTTTTTCCCTAGCACAGTTCTGACCGCATAGATACATATCTGTAAATTGATCTGTTAATAATAATTAAATACTGATGCATGGAAGAGTTTTACCTACACAGATAACAAGAACTGCAAGGGATGGGAAAACCGAGCAGAGCAAACCAGACCACTGCTTCAGACTTCCTCCTTCTAGGACTCTCTGAGCAGCCAGAGCAGCAGCCTCTTCTGTTTGGCATCTTCCTGGGCATGTACCTGGTCACCATGGTGGGGAACCTGCTCATCATCCTGGCCATCAGCTCTGACCCACACCTCCACACTCCCATGTACTTCTTTCTGGCCAACCTGTCATTAACTGATGCTTGTTTCACATCCGCCTCAATCCCCAAAATGCTGGCCAACATTCATACCCAGAGTCAGGCCATCTCCTATTCTGGGTGCCTTACGCAACTATATTTTCTCCTTGTGTTCGGTGGCCTCGACAACTGCCTGCTGGCTGTGATGGCGTATGACCGTTACGTGGCCATCTGCCAGCCACTCCAATACAGCACAGCTATGAGTCCCCAACTCTGTGCACTCATGCTGGGCATGTGCTGGGTGCTAACCAACTGTCCTGCGTTGATGCACACGCTGTTGCTAACCCGTGTGGCTTTCTGTACCCAGAAGGCCATCCCCCACTTCTACTGTGATCCCAGCGCTCTGCTGAAGCTTGCCTGCTCGGATATCCGCGTAAACGAGCTGATGATCATCGCCATGGGCTTGGCGTTCCTCACTGTTCCCCTCTCGCTGATTGTCTTCTCCTACGTCCGCATCTCCTGGGCTGTGCTTGGCATCTCATCTCCTGGCGGGAGATGGAAAGCCTTCTCCACCTGTGGTTCTCATCTCACAGTGGTTTTGCTCTTCTATGGGTCTCTCATGGGCGTGTATTTGCTCCCTCCATCATCCTACTCTACGGAGAGGGAAAGCAGGGCTGCCGTTCTCTATATGGTCATCATTCCCATGTTGAACCCATTCATCTACAGTTTGAGGAACAGAGACATGAAGGAGGCTCTGGGAAAACTTTTTGGCAGTGGGAAAACGTTCTTCTTACCATGACTGTGATGCCTAATCCTGGTGCCCTGATCAACCCCTTTTCTCTGTCCCTTCAGTAAGTCTACCACTCTCAGGGTTATTTTAGGCGAAGGTTATTTATCAGTTAACTCTGAGTCAGGGATGCAACAAAAAGAATGTCTCGCTCCTTTTTTAGCCTATGGAATGAGATGTTCTGCCTCCGTCTCTTTCCTGATACCAGTGAGGCAACCACGACTACGAGCAGAGCACCATTCACCAGCCTCGTCTCTAACACCAGCATGTTAGCCATCGTGAAAAAGGCATTTGCTGTCAGACCCGACAGGTCAGACCTGAGCAGGTTTACCCCGATGAGACAGGCATGGGAGGAGGTGAAGGGATGAGAATGCAAACGTTCATTGAGCATCTACAACGTCCCTCATTGTTCCTCACATCAGTACTTTGAGGCAAAATTGTGAAAACTGTGACTTAGGAGGCTAAATAACTCACCCAAACCAGATAAGTTTGATTCCAATATCTGTTTTCTTTCTATTTTACCACTTTGTGGGAATCATGACAAGCAAGGTGCGTGAGCATCTACAAGGCCAATATTCACTGGTAACAATGGGAGATAAATCATTAAATTAATATATATGTTGTGGTATTTCCTTACTATTTCATTTCTTTCACTTAAAAGCACACTTTTGTTATTGTAATGGGCAGATGAAAAAGGATCGATATCTGCTGTGTGACTACTATGTGCCAATTTTGTATTCAGTACACCATTCATTCCTGGATTCTTTCATAAAATATTTTCTGAAATACAAAATAACAACTCAAGTGTGCTGGACATTTTTAGGGAGACAATTTAAGGAAAAGCAGTCTGGTGGAAATCAGTGTTATGAGAAGTCACAAAGGTAACAATGGTTATCTTTTTGAGGTGAAATTACAGGTTATCATTTTCTTCTTTATATCTACATGTTGTAAAATATGTAGGTATTTTTTAAAAACAGGAAATGAAATTTGGGGTTGGCACAAAAATGTCCCAATGATTAGTAAGGCACTCCAGAAAGATAAACACCTAAATGGATCTCTGAAGTCTCAAGATCAAGTTCATACAGCACCAAGCTTTTGTAAAAAGCAGGATGTGACTTTTGGGCATTGCACAATAGACCTTGTTTTTAAACAAGCAGGAAGAAGAATCTGGTACCTGCATGCACTGCTCTTTGGTCATCTTACATTTCCCCCTCTGTCCCTTCTCTTCGGATAGAAAGGGTAGGAATAATAAGGCAACTAGGGAAACCAGGCTAGACCATCCTAACCCTGAAATTAGGTTATTTGTCCCTGACCACAGCAATCTGCTATTGCAATTTTTAGTACCAAAGCAAAGGTTGGAGAAGCAAATTTTGTGTTTGTGAGTAATCTCTCTCTCCCTTTTTTGTTAATTTCCTTCCTCTAAAATCCCCACCTCTGCCCTCCAGCCACCCAGGTACACCATGCCATTTGCAATCTGTTTATTTATAAAGATATTTATCTCAAAATTCGCTCTGCAACTGTGTGGGGTGTGACAAGTCTGAAATTTGTAGAGTAGGTTGGAAGGTTAGAAATAGGCAGGAATTGATGTTGCAATCTTTTTTTTTTTTTTTTAAATAGAGTTTATGTTTTTAGAGCAGTTTTAGGTTTATAGCAAAATTGTGTGGGAGGTACAGAAAGTTCCAATATACCCCCTACACATGCACAATCTCCCTCTCTATCAACATCTCACACCAGAGTAGCACATTTTTTATACCAAATTAACCTCCATTGACACATCATCACCCCCAAAGTCCAAAGTTAACAGTAGAGTTCACTCTTGGTGTTGTACATTTTTATGGGTTTTGACAAATATATAATGACATGTATCCACCACTGTAGTACCATACATAGTTTCACTGCCCCCCAAATACTCTGTGCTCCACTTATCCATCCTTTGCTCCTCAATACCCCCTGGCAACCACTGATTTTTTCACTGTCTCCACAGTTTTGTCTTTTCCAGAATGTCACATATTAATAGTTGGAATCATACTGTATGTAGCCTTTTCAGATTGTTTTTTTTTCACTTCTTAGTTATATACATTTAAGGTTTTTCCTCATGGCTTGATAGCTCATTTCTTTTTTCTTTTTTTTTTTTTGAGACAGAGTCTCACTGTGTTGCCTGGCTAGAGTGCTGTGGTGTCAGCCTAGCTCAGAGCAACATCAAACTTCTGGGCTCAAGCAATCCTTCTGCCTCAGCCTCCCTAGTAGCTGGGACTACAGGCATACGCCACCATGCCCGGCTAATTTTTTTTCTATGTATTTTTAGTTGGCCAATTAATTTCTTTCTATTTTTACTAGAAATGAGGTCTCACTTTTGCTCAGGCTGGTTTCTAACTCCTGACCTTAAGCGATCCACCTGCGTTGGCCTCCCAGAGTGCTAGGATTACAGGTGTGAGCCACCGCGCCCGGCCTTGATAGCTCATTTCATTTTAGGGCTAAGTAATATTTCATTGTATGGGATATTTTCAATGAGAGATGTAAGGCCCGTGTCTAGATTCATTTCTTTTATGTGAATGTCTAGTTGTTCCAGCACCATTTGGTGAGACTATCTTTTCTTCATTGTATTGCCTTTGTATCTTTGCCAAAGATCAGTTGCTTATACATATGTGGGTCTATTTATGAGATCTTGATTCTGTTCCACTGATCTATTTGTCTGTACTTTTGCCAGTTCCACATGGCCTCAATCACTGTAGCTTTATGGTAAATCTTGAAGTCTGATAGTATCAGTTCTTCAACTTTGTTCTTCCTCTTCTTCTTCCATATTGTGTTAACTATTCTGAGTCTTTTGACTCCATACAAACTCTAGAATCTGTTTGGTGATATCCACAAAATAACTTCCTGAGATTTTGATTGAGATTATGTTAAATTTGTAGGTCAAATTGGGAAGAACTGACACCATAATAATATTGAGTTTTCCTATCCATGAAAGTGAAATATCTCTCCATTTATTTAGTTTTGCTTTGATTTCCTCCACCAGAGTTTTGCAATCTTTCTCTTATCTTATACATATTTTGTTAAATTGATATCTAAGTATTTCACTTTTGGGAGGTGCTAGTCTAAATGGCAATTTGTTTTTAATTTCAAATTTCACTTGTTCATTGCTGGTATATAAGATGGCAGTTAAATTTTGTATATAAACCTCAAATCCTGGACCCTTGCTGTAATTGCTTACTATTTCCAGGATGGTTTTTGACAATTCTTTTGGATTTCTACATAGATTGTGCCATCTGCAAACCAAGACAGTTTTATTTCTTACTTCACAATCTATATACTTTTTCTTTCTTTCTTTTTTCTTTTTTTTTGATCTCAGTGCTTTAGTTAGGACTTCCAATATGATGTTGAAAAGGAGTGGTAAGAAGGGACATCCTTGCCTTGTTCCTCATCTTAGCGGGTAAGCTTCTAGTTTCTCACCATTAAGTATGATGTTAACTGTAGGGTATTTTTTGTGGATATCCTTTATCAAATTGAGAAAGTTCCCCTCTATTCCTAGTTTTATTGAGGCTTTTGGCAACCATATTCATGACAGATATTGATCTGTACTTTTCTTATAATATCTTTGTCTGGTATTGGTATTAAGGCATTTCTGGCCTCACATAATGAGTTAAGAAGTATTCCCTATGCTTCTATTTTCTGGAAGAGATTGTAGAAAATTGATATAAATTCTTTCTTAAATGTTTGGTAAAATTCACCAGTGAACCCATCTGGGTCTGGTACTTTCTGTTGGTGAAGGTTATTAGTTATTGAGTCAATTTATTTAACAGATATAGGCCTATTAATATTGTCTGTTTCTTTTTGTGTGGGTGTTAGCAGATTGTGGCTTTCAAGGAATTGGTGCATTTCACTTAAGTTATCCAATTTGTGGGCATAGAGTTCTTCATAGTATTTCTTTATTATTCTTTTAAATGTCCATGGGATCTGTAGCAATCCCCCCTTATTCATTTCTGATATTAGTAGTTAGTAGTTTGTTTTCTCTTTCCCATAGTTAGCCTGGCTAGAGGCTTATACATTTTATCAGTCTTTTGAAAGAGCCAGCTTTTGGTTTTGTTGATTTTCTCTATTGATTTTGTATTTTCCATTTCATTGATTTCCGCTCTAATTTTCTTCTTCTTCTTCTTTTTTAGATCAGTGGCAGCTTTATTTGTAGTAGCCAAAATCTGGAAACAATCCAAATGTCCATCAACAAGTAAATGAAGAACAACTTGTGGTACATTCACTCAATGAAATACTACCTAGTTTAATAAGAATTCTGCTCTAATTCTTATTCTTTTCTTCTGCTTACTTTGGATTTAATTTGCTCTTCTTTTTGTAGTTTTGAGGGCTGAAATATTTTGGGTGATAATATTGCTGCCAGATTTGTTGGTTGGCTTTCTGTGGGGGAGAGTGTAGCCTGATCGCTCCTACTCTGCTATTTGCTGAAGTCACTCAGAAGATTTGCATGTTATTTCACATTTTCTAACCATTGCTTCTAATATTTTTCATTGTGTAATTGAAAGTATGCTTTTAATTAAACTTCTTATTTTGAGATAATTGTAGATCTACATGCAGTTATAAAAATAAAACAGGGAAATCTCATGTACCATTTACCCAGTTTTCCCTAATGATAACTTTTTGCAAAATTATAGTGCTGTATCACAACTAGGATATTGACAGTTATACAATCAAGATACAGAACATTTTCATCATCACTCTCTCATGTTGCCTTTTTGTACCTGCATCCATTTCCTTCCTACCTCCGCCCCCTTCTTAAACTCTGGCAAACACTAATCTGTTCTTCAGTTCTATAATTTTGTCATCTTAAGAATGTTATATAAATGAAATAACACACTATGTAATCTTTTTGGGGATTGGCTCTTTTCACTCAGCATAATTCCCTGGAGATTCATATAGATTGCTGTATTTATTAACAGTTCTTTTTTCAAATCGCTGAGTAATACTCTGTGGTATGGATTGCCACTCTTTATTTAATCATTCATTTGCGAAAGTATCTGGGCTTTTCCAGTTCTTGGCTATTACAAATAAAGCTGCAACGAATGTACATATTTATGCAAGTCTTTTTGTGTGTGTGGGTTAACATAAGTTTTAATGTCTTTGGGATAAATGCAATTTCTGGATTGTATGGTAGTGGCATGCTCTGCTTGTAAAGAAACTTCTAAACAGTTTTCTGAGTGACTACATTATTTGGTAGTCCCACCAGGCAAAGTATGAGTTGTCTAGTTTCTCTGCATCCTTATGAGAATTTGGTGTTGCCATTATTTTTTTAATTTTAGCCATTCCAATAGGTATATTGTTGAATCTCATTGTCATTTTAATTTGCATTTCCCAATTGGCTAATGATATTTAATAGCTTTTATTGCTCTTATCTGTCATTTTTATATCTTCTTTGGTGAACTATCTCTTCTATCTTTCGTTCAAGTACCACTTGGATGGCTTACTTTTTACTGTTGAATTTTTAAACTTCTCTACACAGTCTAGCTCTTTATCAAAGGTATGGTTTGCAAATATTTTTACCCATAAAGTTCAATTTTTCAATTTTTCCTTTTATTGATTACATTTTTGCTTTTGATGCCAAGTCTAAGAACTGTCTGCCTAATGTTTTACTTCTTACCTTTTGCTACATGTTGACTCACATAACACATGGGAAAAGACACAGTCAGGGACAATGACTGAGTTCCTGAACTCAGGCTTGGAGTAAGGTGGGTGGAATGAGAGTATGCTCTTCTGAGGCTTACGTAGGGCATCTATAGATGGTTACCTAACATATTGGATCCTACCAAATTATCTACCAAAGTGAAAGTGCCAAAAAATAAAGTTTTCAGATATGCAAGCACTCAGAAAGTTTCTCTTCTGCTGGTATTTTATAAAGTCTTCCACCAGTGCATTGGTCATCTTATTTGTTCATAGTTTTAAATTCTATGAGGAATAAATTTTTATTTGAACAATTTCAGACCTTACAATGTGTATAAAAAAGTAGAGATGCTCTCCCTCCCTGTTCCCTCTTGTACTTCCATTTTTACTCCAGTGGCTATACATACATATAAACTTATATAATTTTTAACATAATGAATTTATGCTTTTACATTTTATTCCACATCATAATTTTCTTACTTAATGGCTTTCCAAGGTGGTAATAGAGATAAATTTGTTTGATTCTTTGAACCTGCTGCCTATAGTTATGCTTTATGGAAATAATCATAATATCTTTCTCCATTTCCCAATTGTTAAGATTTTAGGTTTTTACCATTTTTTACCTATTATAAACTGGTATTCCCTGAATATCTTTGGATATATACATACATATCTCACTATACAATATACATTTACAATAATATTCCTCAGTACAAATTTGCAAAATAATACTTCTATAGGCTAGAGTCCTAGGAATGGGAGTTTCTAAATAAAGTATAAAATCACATATTTTAAACACATAATTTAGGGACAGGTGGAGAGAAGAAATATAAAATGAATAATTTCCACATTATCACTCCAGGTTCTTGTTCTTTCTGACCATTAGTATTTTTAATTGCATGGTGAAATATAACAGAAAATTTAAAGGAAATAAAGTCATAGTAGTATAATAAAGGAAGGTAGAAAGATAGAGAAAAGTAAAAAAACTTAAGACTTATGTAAGAAAATATTTTTAGAAAGAGAAAAGTAAGAAATTAGAAAAATCCTCAAAATAAGAAAATTATCTAAAATTTGTATCTTCCCTTCCATCTCTTCCTCCATTATTTCCCTCTTCAAATGTTTGCAAAGACATTAAACAGCTACAAATTATGGGGTTTTTTTTCAGTCATATATTGAAATGTGAAGAATTTTGGAGGGTCAGTCTTAATAAACAGAGAGAAATTCGTTTGGGACATATTTGTGGGAAAAGGATTAGTGTAAAGCAGTATTTGCAAGATGAGAAAGTGGAGAAATGAATCTTCCTAGGACGGAGGAGGAATGGAGAGGAAGAGTATTGTGATTTAAGCAGATGCTGGGCCACTTGGTGGGCTGTCATCAAAGGATGCAAGTGCCCATGATAGCCTTGTCTCACATGGGTCAAAACTGCTAGCCTCCCACATCTTAGTTGTTTGCCAAGAGCCAGTAGAAACCGGTTCTGAGTGGGGCAGATTTGTATTTGTGGGTTTAAGAGCATGCTGTCTAGGACCTCCTCTTGCCCATGAGCTTCCTCAGGCCTTGTTTCAGGTCTTTGTTTCTCAGGCTGTAGATAAAAGGGTTTAGCATGGATGACAAAACTGTGTAGACAATTGTTGCCATGTGGTCCTTGACGGTGTAGGTGGACATGGGCTGTAAGTAGACATAGAAGATGCTTCCATAAAAGAGTGTTACCACGGTGAGGTGAGAACCGCAGGTGGAGAAGGCTTTGCGTTTCCCAGTGGCAGAGGGAATCTTGAGAACTGTTACTAGGATTCGCGCATAGGAGAAAACAATGCATAGAAAGGGAGTCACTAAGACAATAGGTCCTTCTGTCATGATCACAATTTCATTGACAAATATAGAAGAGCAGGACAATTTCAGCAGAGGGTTGAGATCACAGAGAAAGTGGTGGATAACATTGGAGTCACAGAAGATGAGAAGATTCAGCAGAAGTGTGTGCAGGAGTGAGTGGAGGTGAGGAAACAAGCAGGAGAAGGCCACCAGGAGGACACAGCGGTGGTGGCTCATGGTAGTGACATAGTGGAAGGGGTCACAGATAGCCACATAGCGATCAAAGGCCATGACTGCCAGCAGGCAGCTGTCAGTGTTGCCCAAGGCGTAGAGAAAATACATCTGTGTCAGACACCCTTCATAGGAGATAGTCTTCTTCTCTGACAGGAAGTTCATCAGCATCTTGGGGACAACAGTTGTTGTGAAGCAAATGTCAGTGAAAGACAGAAAACTCAAGAAGAAATACATGGGGGTCTGGAGCTGGGGGTCAGAGCAGATGGCCAAGATAATGAGCAGGTTCCCCGTTAGCGTGACCAGGTACACAGTGAGGAACAGGACAAAGAGTGGCTTTTGGTCCTCAGGCCGGGAGGAGAGTCCCAGGAGGATAAATTCAGAGACACTGCTGGTTTGGTTGATTCTTTCCATTAATGTGAGCCAAGTTATACACAAGTTTTGTTATTTAACATGCTCTGATTTCATAACACAAATCATGAGAATCTGGCAAGTCTTTGCTTCCACCATTTGGACACATTGGCTGCTTTACTAATCGTGGGACAGCCTGTCAACCTCATGTGTTTGCCCATGGTGTGGTCCTCCCTTCCCAACTCCATGGCCCTCACAAGGGCCTAATATTAAAATCTGGAGGGACAGAGAAGAGTTTTCCTTTAGAAACCATCAGAGGTGGACCTCTCTGATTCAGACTCATTAGTTCCCATTCTGTGGAGAGCATTGTTCCCCTTCTGGGGACATAGCAATAGTGCACATGGGTACCTTTTGTGGGGCTGATGTTCTAGTTGGGGAGATACACTACTAAATATGTAGTATAATATCAAGTAGGGATACATTTGTGACAAAATAAAGCAGTATTTGGAGATGGACATGGATGGGGGGGGAATGAAGATAGGACTGTTTTAGATAGGGAGGTCATAGGACAAGCATTCTCTCTCTCTCTCTTTTTCTTTCTTTTTTTTTTTTTTTAAGACAGAGTCTTGCTTTGTCACCCAGGCTAGAGTGCCATGGCATCAGCCTAGCTGACAGCAACCTCAAACTCCTGGGCTCAAGCAATCCTCCTTCCTCAGCCTCCTGAGTATCTGGGACTACAGGTGTGCACCACTACACCCAGCTAATTTTTTCTGTTTTTTGGTTGACCTGCTAATTTCTTTCTATTTTTAGTAGAGACAGGGTATTGCTGTTGCTAAGGCTGGTCTCAAACTCCTGACCTCAAGCAATTCTTCTGCCTCAGCCTCCAAGAGTGCTAAGATTATAGGAGTGAGCCACTATGGCCAGTCAACACTCATTCTCTATCAAAGCAAATTCCATTGTGTCATGATGAATTTTATCTTTGCATTGTCTTGAAAAGAGGGCAAATCTAAGAGGAATGTTGAACCCAGTTAGACAGAGTCATTTTTTTCTCCTCTGGGCACAGAATGAGAGAGTCATCCTCCCTAGCTCGACATACTATCATCATCAGTCTGCACAAGTCTCCCCTTTTTGTAAATTGTTTTCCCGGGACCTAAATCATATTTGTCCAGAATAGGCATCCATTGTTAAGTAAAAACTTTATGTTTTTCTAATTTATCTTTCACGTGTTTATCCACAAATATCTATGCATAACATGTTAATTTTTTTATGTGTTTTCCCAGTCATGTCTAGTTACCCAGCAATAGAACACAAAAGTGGCCTCCATTTCTTGCTACTACAAAAAACTCTGCAGTTAAAGTTCTTGTATCAGCAATATGTTAAATTTTTAGAGTAAGCCAATTCATCCATAGCTGTGAATAGACATATTACAAAGATATTTTCAAGCATTTTAAAATATTGGTTATTTATCTCTTTTTGGCTACCATAAAAATCTCGACAGCAAACATGCTCGCATTATCAAAATGTTTAAAATAACTTCTTTAGAGTCAGCATATTCTTTCACACACTCTGAATGGACCTGATATATTGGAATTTTCACACACTTAAAAACGTTGTCTGTTTACATATTAACTTGTTCAAAAATTAAATGCCTATATTTATATTGTAAGTTACTAAGCATTTTAAAATGTCAAGTTTTCTAATGTGTGAAATCAAACAAAAATATGTTCATTGTCATGAGGATTGCAATAATGCAATAATGTATTAAAGGACTTAGAAGAGGGACAAGTATGCCGTAAACCTCAGAAAAAGCTATTGTTCACCATCAACCTCAGTGTCATCTTCCCTCGTGTGCTATTCCTGGATGGTCTCTAAATTAATTAATTCACATGCTTGAAATATGTATCCCTTACTGGCTGTGAGACTAAGTTCATGATTTTTTAAGATTTTATGGAAGAAGTATTTGTTTATGCATTAAATGATTTGAGTGAATCAGTAATTAAGGTCAATAATAACCAATATTTATTGAAAATTTGTTAGTATCAGGTACATGATAAGCATCTCAATAAATATCATAATAAGGGATTAGAAGGTACATGTGCTTAACTATCACCATTTCACATGCACAAGGCTTAGAAAGATGAAGTGATTTTGGCTGGGCGCAGTGCCTCATACCTGTAATCCTAGCACTCTGGGAAGCCGAGGTGGGAGGATCACTTGAGGTCAGAGCCTCAGCAAGAGCGAGACCCTGTCTCTACTAAAAATAGAAAGAAATTAGCCAGACAATTAAAAATTGAAAAAATTAGCCGGATATGGTGGCTCATGCCTGTAGTCCCAGCCACTCGGGAGGCTGAGGCAGAAGGGTCCCTTGAGCCCAGGAGTTGGAGGTTGCTGTGAGCTAGGCTGACACCACTGTACTCTGCCTGGGCAACAGAGTGAGACTCTGTCTCAAAAAAAAAAAAAAAAAAAGAAAGGCGAAGTGATTTGTTCAATGTCACCAAGGAAGTGAATAGTAACAAGGGCTTGAACCCCAAACTTCCTTACACACACACGCATGATTGTGATATATATCATATATACGTGTGTGATGTGGCACTATATTTCCCTCATTTTGATAATTTTCTATTTGAACTACCCCTCTCCCACCAAACACACTGACATACTTTCTTGTCCTCTGTTGGGAATCTATCTTTGTATCTACCCTTGCTAGAGAGATGACCTCTCTTTCTGTGTTGTACAGATGTGGGATTTGAAAAACTCAATACCTGTGAGTGGCCACAATCAGGTGGGTAAAATGGCTGGGGCGTGTCAGGGCATGTCTGGGTATGGAGTTGTGGTGGTGCAGTGGACGGTGGCCTAGACTTGAGACAGAATAGGCAGGTTTGATTTGTCTTCTACCACCTGCTCACAAGCTGATTCCTGATGTTTTATGAATGGCCAGTGAGATACCATGTCCGAAAAGCAGTTTGTCAAACACTGAATATTATTCGAAAATGAGTCATTCAGGAAAGGGCTGCCTGCGGAACGCAGAGTAAAAAAATGAGTGGAGATTGGGTTGAGTTGGATGCTTGATTCTAGGTTGTAGGCATGAGGATCACCCATGCTTATGACTAGAAAAAAGGAAGAAGGTTTTGAATTTGAGAATCAGGGAGAATGATTCTAAAAGCATGGAGTGAGCGTGAGAGCCTGGGAATACAAGAGGTTTTTTTCTTTTCTACCGATGAGGTTTTGCTTCCCCCAAAACATGTGGCATTGATGGCTGAGATGTCAAGCTGGATGGACCTAAAGCCAAAAACCAGATGAGGATTTCAGTTGGACCCTGTAACTTAATAATTCATGAAATATTTGAAACTATCAGAAAGGAAAGAGGAAGTGCCAAACTGGGTTGGAGTGGCCAGGTGGGTGGCCAGTGCACTGAAGCTCACCTCCAAATCCAGAGGCTTTTCTTTGCTTCCAAGTTTCTCCAGAAGCTGATCTTCTGCACAACATCTGTGAACTAATTCCAAGTCTGCTTCTCAGCTGACACTCAGCTTCCTCATATTTCTCCTCTGAACTTCTGGGCTGATTAGCAAGGAGAAGAACAGGAAAGGAGGGAGGAACTGCTACACAGCTCTCATGGGATAGCACATTTCCCTTTTCTGGCCTCAAATCCTCATTTCTTTCCTAACCTACGGTCCTTTCCAAGTTCCACATGCAGAAGGTAGAGATACCCTGAATCAAGTGGCAAGAACTCTCTTGATTGTGGAAGCTCAGTCATTTTCATGTGTTTGAGTTCTGTCCTCCTGGCCTCTGGGGCTCTTGTTAGGCTGAGAGATTTGTGGTGCACTGACCTCTCAGAGGAGTTTGTCCTGTGAGCTCTCTAGGTGAAGAAGGCAGGATGGGAATCACAGTTAGCAGGGCTGACTCCAAGGAGACAAAGGTTCCTTGAGGTTTCCTGTTGAGACGTTGGGACTAATTTCAGAGCTTCTTAACTTCATTGCACCATCTCAAGGGCATATTTCTGTCTCATTGAGTAATGGTTATCAAGGGTGGGTAAAAATTGATGTATGTGAATATTTTTATGCTTGGGAACTTTTATGTTTGGCCATTCTAATGGGTGTGCAGTGGCATCTCATTATTGTTTTAATCTAAATTTCCCTAATGACATATGAGGTGGGGCATCTTTTCATATGCTTATTTTCCATCTGTATATATTTTCCATCTGTCTATTAAGATCTTTGGCCCAATTTTTAATTGGGTTGTTTGTTTTCTTATTGTGTGTTTTAAGAGTTATTTGTATATTTTGGAAAACAGCCTTTATCAGCAGGTTTTTTGCAAATATTTTCTTCCAGTATGTGGCCTCTCTTTTTATTCCCTTAACCATGTCTTTTACAGAGCAGAAATTTTTAATTTGAATAAAGTCCAGCTTGTCAATTCTTTCTTTTATGGATCATGCTTTGGTGTTGTATCTAAAAAGTCATCATTAAAACCTAGATCATCTGGATTTTTCTCCTATGGTATCTTCTATCAGTTTTATAATTTTGCATTTTACATTTAGGTCTGTGATCCATTTGATTTAATATTTGTGTCTATAAAATAAATATATATATATATAATGGAATACTTTGTTGCTATTATTATTTTGAACAAATTGTTATCTGTTAGATCAATTAAGAATAAGAAAAATAGTAGTTTTTATTTTATCTTCACTTATTCCTTCTCCAATGATCTTCCTTTATTTATATAGATCAGAGTTTCTGATCTATGGCATTTCCTTCTCTTTGAAGATCTTAACAATTCTTGTGAGACAGATCTACTGGCAACAAATTCCCTCAATTTTTGTTTATCAGAGAATGTCTTTATTTCTCCTTCACTTTTGAAGGATAATTTTACAGGATATAGAATTCTAGGTTGATAGGGATTTTTCTCCCAACACTTTAAATATTTAACTCCACTCTCTTCTTGCTTGGATTATTTCTGAAGAGAAGTTGAATACATTAATGATTCGTTTCTTTGTTTCTCTTTAGGCAAAGTCTTTTTTTCCTCTAGATTCTCTCAAGACTTTTTTCTTTATCTTTGGTGTTCTGCAATTTGAATCTGATGTGCCTGGCTGTAAATTTTGGGCATTTCGCCTGCTTGGTGCTTTCTGGGCTTCCTGTATCTGTAATTTGGTGTCTAATGTTTATTTGAAGAAATTCTCAGTCATTATTACTTCAGATATTTATTGAGTCTTTTTCTCTCTTCTCCTTTTGGTATTCTCATCACACATATGGTATATCCTTTGTCCCATAGTTCTAGGGTATTTTGTTCCATTTTTTTTCACGCTTTTTCCACTTTGCTTTTCACTTTTGGAAATTTCTACTCAAGCTCAGAGATTTTTTTCTCAGCCATGTTCAGTCTACTAACAATCCTATCAAAGGTGTTTTAAAATTTGTTAGAGTGTTTTTGAACCTCTAGCATTTCCTTCTGATCCTTTCTTAGAATTTCCATCTCTATTCTGACGTCACCTATCTATTCTAGCATGTTGTCAGCTTTGTCCATGAGAGCACTTAGCCTATTAATTGTAGTTTTCTTTGAAAATTCCTGGTCTGATAATTCCCACATTCCTGCCATTTCTAGTTCTGATGCTTGCTCAGTTTTTCTCAAACTATGTTGCTTGGACTTTTTTCTTGATAGCTGGACACGACGCACTGGTTAAAAGAAACTGCAGTAAATGAGCCTTTAGTGATGTGGTGGTAAGTTGTGAGGGGAGGGGAAGTGCTACAGACCTATGATTAGGTGACAGTCTTTTAGTGTGTCCCTGGACCTGTGCCCATAGACTGTGAGGGAATTTGTTACCAGAAGATCTGCCTCACAAGAAACGTTAAAAGTTAGGAATCAGCATCCAAACTACTTCCTGATTCCCACTGACTTGATGATTGTTCACACAAAGCAGGTTCCTGCAGCCACTCCCAGTGCAGGTGCCTCTTGACACAATGTACCCGGCAACTGCACAGTGCAAGGCTGCTGCAGAATAAAATGTTACACTGATACCTGCGACAGTAGAAAGACCAAAACTATAGGATGTCTTCCACCTCATTTCAGTATTCTAAATTGTATAGACGTTTATCTAATTGATTCACACTGAGGATTCCAAATGTAAAGGAGGCTGAGAAATGTATCCTTGTTTCTTTCCAGCCTTTGATGCACAAGCAGGCATGCTAGAACGAGTTCAGAATGGATACAGAGCGCCACTGGTCATTTCTCAAACATTTACCAATAACACCATTGAATAATAACTTTCTCCTTCCCTGAGATGATATGTCTTATCTATAATATTAATAATTTAGGTTTTCATATGGTCAAGGCAGAGGAGCACCAGTGCTGAGATATTTATTACAGTCTGCATTTTCCAGGATATATGGATTGATGCAGAAGATCATAAAATGCCAAGAGCGCCCAAGAAGAATATGGGAAAGGAATTCCCAGAAAAAGCGGAAAGGTTTCAATTACCAAACTAATTTATTCGAAGTCCACTGATAATATACTCCCTACCCCATCGTCCATAAATAAAAAAGTGATCGTTGTATTGTATTGGGAGGGTTTTAAACATGTGAGAACACTGCTGGTGTCAGGCTTTGTTTGTGTTGTATCTGTTTTTTATGTTTGGCTTGTTAAAAAATACGTACTTTTGTTCTAGGCTGGAGATACTATACCATGGCTCAATAAAACTACTAAAATCACCCAAATAATGACTATATATATATCAGTGTTTTGCTTTCTTTCAAGTGATCACACACATCAGGTCCTTGAATGAACAATTGGTTTTCATTTATAAAATCAAGCAATATTCAGAGTCTCTAATGACAGTTTCAAAAAGCATTTGATTGAATATGAAATATAATCATAATGGTTTATATTTCTGTAATATTAGTGACAAGTATTATATTATCATTGTAAGTGAAGACAGTTATGACTAAGTAAAAACGTAGGCCATTATCACTAGACTGACAAAAATAAGTTCAAAAGTCTTTCTGGGACTTGTGTTTCTGGCAATTAGGCAAACTAAATATGTAGAACATATTTCTACTTCCAAATTCCTAGGTATATATATTTCCTAGTAAGGAAAACAAGAAAAATTCTATCCTTAAGGGCTAAAAACATCAAGGAAGTGTGAATTCATAGAGGTAAGTGAGTGTCAGTCTCTAGAGAGATAGCGCTTCATTTTTAAAGGCCTCACAAGAAACAAGAGAAAAAATATAGCCCGAGGAGGGGATAAAGATATTGGATACCTTCACCCAAAGCTAGGACTACTGGGGGACTAAGCTCCACAGTGTAAGGATTAACTAAAAAAATTCAGTCCATGTTGGGAAACAGCAAGCAAATTTCTCTTTCTGAGTTTTTGATGTAAGTACATTTTAAAAAACTTCTGAGAAGTTTCAACAACTAATGAAAGATTGGAGCACATACTGAAACTATATCCATGGTTTAAAAATTATTAACTGAGAATTTAGTTTAAATTGAAATCAGGCAAAAGTAGACAAAAATTGTTTCTGGAAAACAGTTGAAACTCAGGCTTCAAAGAATTTCTAGAGATTAAGTTCCAAAATATATGAGTTTAAAAAATACAAATAAAAAACTTGTTAAAGGGGGGAAAAACAGACATAATGAGCAAGGTTCAGAAATAACAAACAACAGAATCAGACCTGAAAAGCCACAATTAAAAAATAATCAGTAGTAATATACAGGAGAGAACAAAATAAAACCTCTAGGAATAAAATAAAATTAAAACTAAAATTCAAAGGTGAAGTTCAAATAAAAAAAATAGTCTCTTCAACAAATGGTGATTAGACAACTGAACATCCACATATAAAACAATGAAGTTGGACCTCTCCCTCATATCATATATAAAAATTAGCTAGAAATGGATCATAGACCTAAATGTAAGTTGATACTATTAAACTCTTAGGAAACACAGGAGTAAATCACTGTGGATAATCAATGATTTCTTAGATACAGCACCAAAACCAAAAGTGACAAAAATATATAAATTGGACTTAGTAAAATTAGAACCCCTTGAACTTCAAAGAACACTATCAAAGAAGTGAAAAGACAGTCTACAGAATGGAATAAAATATTTTCAAATCATATCTTTGATAAGGGGCTTGTATGTAGAATATACAAATAAATCTTACAACTCAAAAAACCAATTAAAAATAGTCAAAGTATTTGAGTAGACAATATTCCCAAGAAGATATATAAATGGCCTATAAGCATGTGAAAAGATGCTAACATCATCAGTCGTTAAGGAATTATACATATCAAATTGTACATACAGGAGATAGCGCTTCACACTCTCTAGAATGACTAAAATAAAAAAAAGACAGACAATAACAAGTTTGGTGAGGATGTGGAGAAATTAGAACACTCTACATGTAGAACTACCATTTGATCCAGGAATCCCATTACTGGGCATCTACCCAAAGGAAAAAAAGACATTCTGTAAAAAAGACATCTGCAGTAGAATTTTATGCAGCACAATTCACAATTGCAAAGATGTGGAAACAACCCAGGTGACCATCCATCCATGAGTGGATTAATAAAATGTGGCATATGTATACCATGGAGTTCTACTCAGCCACAAAAAACAATGGTGTACTAGCACCTCTTGTATTATCCTGGTTAGAGCTAGAGCCCATTCTGCTAAGTGAAGTATCCCAAGAATGGAAAAACAAGCACCACATGTTCTCACCATCAAATTGGTGTTAACTGATCAATAAGTATGTGCACATGTAGTAGTAACATTCATCGGGTGTTGGGCAGGTGGGAGGGGGATGGGTATATTCACACCTAATGGGTGTGGTGCACACCGTCTAGGGGATGGACATGCTTAAAGCTCTGACTCAAGCAGGGCAAAGGCAATATATGTAACCTAAACATTTGTACCCCGTACCATGCTGAAATTGAAATAAATAAATAAGGACAACAACAAAAAGAAGAACTCTCTAACATTTCTGGTGGGAATGTGAAATGGCACAGGCGCTTTGGGAAACAGTTTGCAGGTTCTCAAAAGTTAAATACAGATTTTCCATAAGACCCCAAAATTTCACTCCTAATTATATATCCAAGAGAAATAAAAAATGTCCACACAAAAACGTGTACATGAATGTTCATAACAGCACATTCACAATAGCCAAAAAATGGAAATCATTCAAATGTCTGTCAAGTGATGAAAGGATAAACAAAACGTGATTTATCCATACAACAGAGTATTTTTCAGCAATAAAAAGGAATAAAGTACTGATTCATGCTACGACATGGATGGACTTTGAAAATATTAATGCAAAATGAAAGAAATTAAAGCCGATTTGATAGTCAGTACATGTGGGTGGGGCAAGGGCAATATACGTAACCCAAACATTTGTACCCTTATAAATATGCTGAAATAAAAAAGAAAACCAAAAGGAAAGAAGTTAGTCAAAAAGGATCACATTGTGTGATTCCATTTACATGCAATGTCCAGAATAGGCAAATCCATAGACAGAGGAAGTAGACTGGTGGTTTACAGGGCTGTGTGCAAGGTAGAATAATGACTGATTGCTAATGGTACTAGATCTCTTTTTGGGTTAAAATCAGACAGTGACGAGGATTTCACGACTCTGAATTAAATTTACTGACTTTACTAACTTTACTAACTGAATTTACTAACTATAAAATTTACAGACTTTATACTGAAATTACACTGAATCTTATGGTATGTGAATTATATCAATAAAACTACTATTTTTAGATGGCCACACAAAACAACTGTCCCCAGGAGGGTGGAAACACATGGATGCTTGTTCTGATTTCCAGTCCTGCTGTCTGGAGAGCATTTCCAAGTTTCAGTGTAGAAAGGAAAACCTGAAAATATCCCAGAAACCTCTGTAAGTTGAAGACACAACATTTGAAGATCAGGTAAACCAACAAAGCTAGAATTCTTGGGATGATGCTAGAAAGAAGGAGACGTCACAGAGAGAAATATCAGATATTTGCAGATGGCCTTCCCTGAGTCTTTGACTGGCATATCTGAGCATACCTATGACTAAGCTACCTGAGACTGGAGAAGGAATCACTAGAAAATGCTCACATGGTAGTATCTTTGTGTGCATGTGTGTGTTCATGAGAGAGAGAGAGAGAGAGAGAGAAACTGGCAAAACCATTTCTAAAATATACATGAAAATACAGAGTTAAGATAATCTTTAAAGAACAAGAAATTAAGAGAAATTACACTACTAAAAATTAAGATTTATTATAAGTATATTATAATTATAGCAGTGTTGCATTGTACTATAAGGACAGACAAACCAATGGAACTGAATAGACTCATACATATATAATCACCTGATACGTGTCAAAGGAGATACTACAATGCAGTGAGGAAAGAATGACCTTTTTAATAATGGTGCTGAATTGGTTTCACTGATCAACACCTAAGTGGACATATAGGAATAACACTTATCGGACGTCGGGCAGATAGGAGGGGGGAGGAGAGGATGGGTATATACATACATAATAAGTGTAATGTGTACCATCTGGGGGATGGACACGCTTGAAGCTCTGACTCTGGTGGGGAAGGGAGGGAAAAGGGAACACACGTAACCTAAACATTTGTACCCTCATAATATGCTGAAATAAAAAAAATAATAGGGCTGGTATAACTATCAATATAGAAGAAAGGTGAATTATAACTCTTAGCATAAACAAAAATCACTTCCAAAAGTATCATAGATATAAAATAAAATGTAAAAAAGGAAAGTATTTTGGAAATAACATGGGAGAATATCTTTAAATATTTGTCCAGGTAACATAAAAACACATAAAGTACTAACCATAAAAGAGCAAATAGACAAACTGGACTAAATTAAATTTAAGAACTATTATCCATCAAAATATGCCATTTAGATAATGAAAAAGCAACTCAGAGTAAGAGAAGATTCTCTCTCTATCTTCAACAAAGAAATAAAATTTAGAATACACAAGTGCTCTTCAAGAAAAAAGAGACAAAATGCAATAGAAAAAATAAGCAAAAGATTTGAATAGCTAATTCACACGAGAAGATATCCAAATGATCGATAGACACATTAAAAGATGTTCACATTCAGTTGATATCAAAGAAATACAAATTAAAATCACCATGAGATACTGTAATGCCCCCATTAGCATGGCTAGAATTTGAAAGACTAACAACCCTACTCTTGCTAAGTATTTGTAGCCACTAAAACCCTCTTATTCTACAAATGGGAGTATATAGTGGTTAAAAAAATCCTCTCTGGAATGCCATTAAATAGTAGTATCTATTAATGTATTCCCCATGGATACGTACAGGTTCATATATATGCAAACATATATATGTAATTCCACTATGGAGAATTATATATGCTTATCAAAAGATATTTACAGGAATATTCTCAGCAGCTCTATTCATAATAGATCAAAATGGAAAAAAAATCTAAATGTACATCTGTGTTATAATGGATTAAAAAATGTGGCACACTTAATTCTAAACAAAATGAGAATAAGAATAAGAATAAATAAACCAAATACATGGTAAACATTAGTGAATCTCACAAACAAAATGCTGAGCAAAGTAAGTCATGCAAAACTGGTGAACTGATTTACATTAAATTTAAGAATTTCTGTTCTACGAAAGACACCAACTGCACACCAGACAGATAATAACACACAGAAGGGTTAGAACATTGGCCAAGATACTTGGGCTAGGACAGTGTCAAAATCAGATAAGGAAACAGATGCCTCGTCTCTACTATTCCCATCTGGACCGTTTACCCAAGTTTTTCCATCTGAGGCACAGACAGAAGCAAATAGGGTGGCATTAGCAAGCCCCAAGCAGTGCCCCCATTCTCCGAGAGCTCACAAGTAGAACAGGAATCCCACTGGAAAACAGCAGTGCATGTCCTCTCTTCAGGGATTCAGAGACAATTAGTCTCTGTTCCCACTGTTAAGAAGTCTGGGGCCTTCAAACCCAGTAAATATTCCCACATGAGTCCCCTTAGGGCCTTACAATTCCACTTATTATGACTCCGGAAGTCTACTCCACAGGTGCCTACAACATTGCATTTCATTTCCATTGCATAAGGGGAAGACCCGGGTCTCCAGACCGGGCTGTGATGTGAATTTGCCACTGTTCAAGAGGAATGTGTTGAGGCTGCAAAACCCACAGCTCAGTAGCCTCTGAGATTGGTCATTACCAGCGGGGTGAGTGCTGAATCGGACAGACCAGAGTTCAAGTCTGGGCTTTTCTACTTACCAGCTGAGTCACCTTGGACAAATTACTTTACCTCTTTATACCTTAGTTTCCTTAACTTATAAAATAGTGAAAATCCAATGAGATAAGAGAAGTACAGCACTTTGGGCACAGTGCCTGGGCAGGATATTAACAGTCAATATTTGTTAACTGTTCTTGCTATTGTCGTGATCATTGAGATATTCTGTGATTTTCCCCTTACCGAACAAATGACAGGGGCAGGATTTACACCCAGGTCTGTCTTACCCCAGAGTCTGTGCTCTTGAGCACTGAGTTATCCCACCTCTTGTTATAGGGGAAAAAAAGACTAAATAGAATAAAATTAAACTGGAAAATCAACAGGCAGCTAATCTGTGTCTTTCTGGAATATCAGTCCTCTTGACTTCTCTTTTCTCCAAGTTTTTTTCCAGTTTTCTCTCTGCAGTTAAATCTCAAATGTTTGTGGTGGCCAGGGCACTGCTTCTTTTGCCAACTCTGCAAGAATTTTTGTCTTCAGAGCTCAAATAAACTGGCTAAACTCTCAGTAATTCCAAGTTTTGAAAAGACAACCCAACTGACTCAGTTTCGTTCAGCTGACTCCAGCCAGAGGGCTAAGGCCATATTTCATGTAATTATTATTTTCTCACTGTTTTCCAAAAACCCTGAGCTTCCCATGCTGGTCAGGCCCTTTATTATATAATACCTAGGACCTTCACACATTCTGGAAGGTTTATAGCCCCACTCTTCCTGCCTTTACTCTTGTTACAGCTAATCACTATTTTAGATCCGAAATTATACTTCACTTTCTCAAAGGTGTTATCTGTGAACTCCAATCTAAATTAGGTCCTCCAGTTATACTTTTTCAATGGCACCCCCATATCTCTCCTTGCCAATGCTAATCAAAGGTTCCGACTATATGTTTACTTGTTTAATTGTTTGTTGTCAGTCTCAGTTTGTAAGCACGGGAACTGTGCTTATTTTGATAATTCTTAAATATCCAGTATGAACAGGCATTCTTGGCATTCAATTGATATTCAGGTAGGTACCCAACAAATATTTGAATATATGAAAAATTAAAAACATGGCTCCTAGACCTACTATGGAAGCATTCTAAAGAATGAATCAATTCCATAAAGTTATGTTCCCCAAATAGTTTACAAACGTCTGTAGTGCCCACGAAAAAAATGAAGTCTGCCTGCCTTAAGGGATGGGATTGCAGCAGGGACTAACTTCCAAGGTTTGGCAGAAGAAAGATTTTAATTTGAATGTTGGTTTATCCCCTTATTAGCTGTGTGACGTAGGCTGATCAGTTAGCCTCTCTGAGCTCTTTGTTTCCTGATCTGAAAATGTAGGGAAAAGATATATAGCACACAGTTTGTGTGGATTAAATGATATAAATCACTGGCACACAGTAAACACATCATAAATGATTTTTATAGCACCAACTGGGTGAATTGTCCCTGAAGCCTTCGGCTTTTTCATCCTATCCCCTTCTGGGAATGACTCAGAGTTATGCACATCTCTGGACACCCCCCTCCCCACCTCAGTTTGCTTGTTTCCAAGACATTCCAGGTATTCTGCCATTTGAAAACTATTCTAGAGATCATTTATCAGATATTTTAAGCTACATAATTTTTAAAGAACTCCATTGATAGAGGAAATCAGCTTAATTCTTTCCTGTTTACTTCAAAGGATTTTAATATTTGTACCCCCAAGGGTGCAGCTGGAGGAGTGAAAAGCCTTTTACTATCAGCCCCCCATCCAGCATGTGCAGTTCCTCGGATAAGTCAGCAAACTCTAAAACGCAGCCTATGTCCGTCCACTTCACTCTCCCCCAGCTTCCACCCTGTGTCCTGGATGTGTTTCCTCACTGGCCTCCCTGCTTGCAGTCTTGCTCCTGCCATCCTTCTCCACACAGCAGCAGGACAGTCTTCCCACGCCATAAATCAGACCACGGCCATCTGCTGCTTACCCACTCACACATCCCCACACATCCCCACGGGGCCCTGACTGCCCTGAGAATAAAGTCCAGACTCCCTAATCTGCACTCCACGGCCATGTACCACCTGCCCCTGCCCACCCCTCGGTCTCCTCTCCTACCACACTCCTTTGCTCACCTTTTGTGAGCCACACTTGCCTTCTTTCCTCTCCAAATACACGTGCTCATTCCCAAGTCTGCACTTACTGTTCCCACCTCTAAAATACTCTTCCAACCAGTTCTTTTCCTTGGCTGTCTCCTTCTTATCCATCCCTTCATTCCTTCTTGAGTTATTTGCTGTCCATTCAATTTAAAGTAATCTGTTAATCATCACTATATATTTTTTTATTTCGGCATACTATGTTTAGGTTACGTATGTTGCCCTTGCCCCTCCCCTCCCCCCTGAGTCAGAGCTTCAAGCATCTCCATCCCCCAGATGGTGTCCATCGCATTCTTTATGTATGTATATACCCATCCTCTCCTCCCTTCTCTCATCTGTCCAATGCCCAATGAATGTTATTCCTATACGTCCACTTAGTTGTTGATCAGTTAAAACCAATTTGTGGTGAGTACATGTGATGCTTATTTTTGCATTCTTGGGATACTTCACTTAGTAGAATGGGTTCCAGCTCTATCCAGGATAGTACAAGAGGTGCTATATCACTATTGTTTCTTATAGCCGAATAGTACTCCATGGTATACATACGTCACATTTATTAATCCACTCATGGATTGATGGGCACTTGGGTTTTTTCCATATCTTTGCAATTGTGAATTATGCTGCCATAAACATTTGAGTGCAGATGTCTTTTTTTAGAATGTCTTCTGTTCTTTGGGGTAGATGCCCAGTAATGGGATTGCTGGATCAAATGGTAGATCTACTTGTATCTCTTTGAGATATCTCCGTATTGCTTTCCACAGAGGTTGCACTAGTTTGCAGTCCCACCAGCAGTGTAGGAGTGTTCTTATCTCTCCACGTCCACGCCAACATTTATTGTTTTGTGACTTTTTGATAAAGGCCATTCTTACTGGAGATAAGTGATATCTCATTGTGGTTATGATTTGCATTTCCCTGATGATTAGAGATCTTGAGCATTTTTTCATATGTTTGTTGGCCATCACTATATTTTGACTTCATTTTAGCACTTCTTTTTTTGGTTTATGTGTTTGTTTATTACATGACTCCTCTGATGAAAATATTATCTGCACAAGGGAAGAAGCCTTGCTGTAGCTTTACCACTATTCTGTTTCTCCGGTACCTAGAGCAGGTACACATATTAAACACTCAATGAGTGTGGAGTGAATAAATGAATTAGTTCCAGTTGGCTTATCACAGGCAGATGAGTAGAGAGGTTAAGATCAAAGACTCTAATGTCAGAATTGCCAAGACTTAAGTTTTTCCTCTACCTCTTTCTGGGAGACACAGTTCCTTCATCAATCAAATGGATATAACAATAACTCCCCCATAGCGATCAGTCAGGTTTCAATGAGCTAATTTGAAGTTATTAATATTCTGATGCTATCTTTATTTTATGCCTTTGTTCCCATTGAGACAATATTAGAGCAAGGAAAGTTTTTGAAATGTCATCCTTGATTTTATTCTGTAGTTACACAGTGACATGAAACCGGGAAACCACACCAGCGTCTCTGAATTCCTCCTCCTGGGCCTCTCTGAGCAGCAAGAACAGCAGCCTCTCCTCTTTGGCATCTTCCTGGGCATGTACCTGGTCACTGTGGTGGGGAACCTGCTCATCATCCTGGCCATTGGCTCTGATCCACAGCTCCACACTCCCATGTACTTCTTCCTGGCCAACTTCTCCCTCACTGACCTGTGTTTGTCATCTACCACGGTCCCCAGGATGCTGGTGAGCATCCCAACTCACAGGCGTACCATCCCCTATGTGGGATGCCTGTGTCAGGTCCATTTCTTCCTGTGGTTCATTGGTCTAGATGTCTTCCTCCTGGCAGTGATGGCATACGACCGGCTTGTGGCTATCTGCCATCCCCTCCACTACACCTTGGTCATGAGTCCTAGATGCTGCAGCCTGCTGGTGGTCACGTCCCTAGTCCTTGCCCATTCTTACTCTCTAACCCACACCATTCTCCTAGCTCAGTTATCCTTCTGTACTGACAATGTCATTCCCCACTTCTTTTGCGAACTTCTCCCCCTGTTGAAACTCTCTTGTTCCAATACTTATGCCAACCAATGTGTGCTGATGTACTGGGGAGGGGCATTAACCATCTTGATCCCCTTGCTCATCACCATTTCATATGTTCGCATCGTGGCTGCCATCGTGAGAGTCCCGTCAGCAAGTGGGAAGTGGAAGGCCTTCTCCACCTGCGGCTCCCACCTCTCATCGGTTTGCTTGTTCTATGTGTCTGCTATCGGGGTATACTTCATTCCCTCCGCTGCTGACTCGGCCAGCAAGGACAGGATCGCAGCAGTGATGTATGCTGTCGTGACTCCCATGCTGAACCCGTTTATCTACAGCCTGAGAAACAAAGACATGAAGAGTGCCTTACGGAGATTCCTGAGCAGGAGAGCACTGCAGTCTCCATGAGGCCAGAAACATCATTTTGGGAATTCAGGGGAAATCAACTTGTAGAGTTATCTTGGTGCCTAAGTTCAAATCCTGGATCTTCCACCTGCTAGCTTTCCAACTGAGGGCAAATGAAATAATCTCATTGAATTATAATTTTCTCACTCATAATCTCTATCGTAGTTTTGATATATATATATACTGTCTGGAAAGTATCCAGCCATGTAATAAATTATTGTTATATTAGCAATGGCTGGCTACTTTCTAGGTAGCCCTCACGTATGTGCATATGTGTGTATGTATGATATATGTATATGCATGTCATGTATACATACATGCAAGTTTGCTTGCTCTGGGTCTTGTTCTTAGTTCTTTATTATCTTCAGCAATATTCAACATATTCCTTTGAGGTAAATATTTTCATCTTTTTCGTTGTACAGAAAACAAAGGCTCAGAGAGGTTAAATTACTTTGCTGAACTGAAGTTACACAGTGAACAAGTGGCAGAGCCAGAATTTGAATCCAGATATCTGATTCCAAACGCATACTCTTAATGATTACAGTATGCCTAAATGGACATGAAATCTACAAATTTCCCTTAATTATTTCATTTTCTTTCTTCTCTTGCTTTCCTTACTCTGTTCACATATACTGCTCTAATCAACATTTTCTCTCCATATGAGCAAATGATTTGAAGATGGGACAAGGCAAATAAGATGCTGGGGGATAAAACCATAAAAGCCTTCAAAGATCCTGATACCTCCCCAAGGGAGTACACCCTCTGCTCGAGCATAAGTCTCTAGTTTTGTTATTCTGAAATGATTTACAAATCAAGCCATATGATTGGAGATAAGAGTACTTGAACCACATTATTCTGGCTCTCACTGAGCTTTTTTATTCACTGAACCATTCAGCACTATGTTAATAGTCTATGTTTTTGTGTTTTGTTTTGTTCTAAATATAATATTATGTTTTGATGTGATATGAAAGGTTTAATAACTTTCATCCCAAGATATTTTCATGTTTTATATTGTTTTTATTTCAGCATATTGTGGGGGTACAAATGTTTAGGTTAGGTATATTGTTCTTGTCCCCATCCCTGAGTCAGAACTTCAAGTGTGTCCATCTCCCAGATGGTGTGCACCGCACCCCTTAGGTGTGTGTATACCCCTCCCCCCCTCCCCTCCCACCTGCCCGACACCCAATGAATGTTATTACTATAGTACACTTAAGTGTTGATCGGTTAATACCAATTTGATGGTGAGTACATGTGGTGCTTGTTTTTCCATTCTTGGAATACTTCACTTAGTAGAATGAGTTCCAGCTCTATCCAGGATAATACAAGAGGTGCTAGATCACCATTGTTTTTTGTGGCTGAGTAGAACTCCACGGTCTACACATACCACATTTTATTAATCCAATCATGTATTGATGGGCACTTGGGTTGTTTCCACATCTTTGCAATTGTGAATTGTCCTGCTATAAACATTTGAGTACAGATGTCTTTTTTATAGAATGTCTTTTTTTCCTTTGGGTAGATGCCCAGTAATGAGATTGCTGGATCAAATGGTAGTTCTACTTGTATCTTTTTGAAGTATCTCCGTATTGCTTTCCACAGAGGTTGCACTAGTTTGCAGTCCTACCAGCAGTGTATGATTGTTCCTATGTCTCCACATCCATGCCAAGATTTGTTTTGGAACTTTTTGATAAAGGCCATTCTTTCTGGGGATAAGTGATATCTCATTGTGGTTTTGATTTGTATTTCCCTGATGATTAGAGATGTTAAGCATATTTTCATGTTTGTTAGCCAATAGTCTATCTTCTTTTGAAAAGTTTCTGTGTTTAGATCTATTTTAAAATACAACTATCAATTTTGTTATTGCATCTGCTCTAGAGATGTTTCTAAGGATATATTCTAACAATCTCCAGAATATTTTTTATTAACTCACTTTACTGCAATCTCACTGAAGAACTCAGATTTTTACAATTGTTTTAAAATAAAAATAAGACTTACCTTGAAATCAGAAATACCTTGCTTTATGTATTGGATCTACCATTCTTATGATTTTCACCAAGTTATCAACATGCCTGAGTCCTAGTTTCCAAATACAAACAAATGAATAGAAATAGTAACTATAGTAACTATTGCCTAAGGCTATTGTGAGAATTAAAAAAAGATAACGCATATAAATTGCCTAGCAAAGTGTCTTACACATATGCTGTAATGTACAAGATTCTTAAGCAGAATCTACAAGTTTTGCTTCAAATGCAAATCATACCCAATCTTCCCTTCCCATCCATCTCATGCCTCTCTCCCCACTCTGCTCCCTTCTTCTTCCTTCCCTCCCCTTCCTCCCAATCTCCTCCCAGTTTGACATTTGCCATTTAAAATGCACAAGGTGACATGTCCACTCTAATATTTGTCCTAGAGAATTAATCTCTGGCATCAGGAAACTAGCCTTTAACCTTAAAAATATGTTGGGGATATTGCCTCAATACTGAGGCTATATCCTGACCCTGAACTGCATCCTCCTTAAATGGTACATGCAATTGGAATTCTCTGCTACCACTCATGCCTTTTAGTGATGCCAACCAGGGCTACAATAGCAGCAGCAAATCCATGACTTCTCTTGTTGCCCAAAGTCTAGCTAAATGCTGATTTCACTACCCTTTCCTACTTTCTAGTGTTTGAGGAACAACTGAATCACAAGCATGCACTGACCAATAAATTAATCTTCAAGAGCTACTTTATTAAGATGGCAGTTCCCAGTCTACATACATTGTAAAATTTGCTACATCAAGGAATTGGTTGGAGACCCTGAGCTCAGCAACTTTAGATCCCCACATCACTTCACCTGCAAAGCAACATCCTCTCATTTTTCTTTCTTGACATAACTCTGTATCCTATGCCCCCTGCCCTATTCTCTGTTTTTCAATGACCTATCTTAACTTCGAGATCCATCATGAATGTTACCTCCTCTGTGTGGCCTTCTTGGATTCATCTATCCAGAGGGAGTTATTAATCTACTCCTGTATGTATCCACAGATCTCTATAACTTTCTCTATAAAACATTATCTCACATTACTGTAAATATCTATTTACATATCTATTTTTGGCCATATTTTTAGATTCTTGAGGGTAGAAACCATTTCTTCCAAATTTTAGTTAAAAGTGTGGTACCAATGAATGAATAAACAAATACACAAATGGAATAGAATATAAGCCCAAGAAATAAAAATTTAAGTATAGTAAAGATAAAACCTCAAATCACTGGTACAGAGATGCATTGTTTAATAAATGATCCTCGAAATCAGCAAGACAAAAACAAACAACCCCATTAAAAAGTGGGCAAAAGACATGAACAGAAGCTTTTCAGAAGAAGACAGACATCCTAGCACTCTGGGAGGCCAAGGAGGTTGGATTGTTTGAGCTCAGGAGTTCGAGACCAGCCTGAGCAAGAGCAAGATCCCGTTTACTAAAAAAATAGAAAGAAATTAGATGGACAACTAAAAATATATAGAAAAAATTAGCTGGGCATGGTGGTGCATGCCTGTAGGCCCAGCTACTCGGTTGGGGCAGTAGGATTGCTTGAGCCCAGGAGTTTGATGTTGCTGTGAGCTAGGCTGATGCCATGGCACTCTAGCCCAGGCAACAAAGTGAGATTCTGTCTCAAAAAAAAAAAAAAAAAAAAAGAAGATAGACAAATGGCCAATAAACATATGGAAAAATGCTCAACATCACTAATCATCAGGGAAATGCAAATTAAAACCACAATATGTTGAAATAAAAAAACAATTAAAAAAAAAGCACAAAACCACATAAATATCACCTTACCCCATTTAGAATGGCTTGTATTAAAAAGTCAAAAAACAATAGATGCTGGTATGGATATAGAGAGAAAGGAATGCTTACAAACATTGTTGGTGGGGCTGCAAACTAGTACAACCTTTGTGGAAAGCAATACGGAGATACCTCAAAGAGATACAAGTAAAAGTACCATTTGATCCAGCAATCCCATTACTGGGCATCTACCCAAAAGAACAAAAGACATTCTATAAAAAAGACATCTGCACTCGAATGTTTATAAGAGATGCTTCTTTGAGTAACTTTTGTGTTTAACTCTGACTTGTAGACCTATGCCAATGTTACACGCAATTTTTTAAAAGTAGTCAAAATCAGTCAGGGTGGGAGAAGGGAATGGAAATCAAACAATAACAAATTAACCTAATTATGATACAAATTAACATACCAACACTAAAACAACCCAGAAAGAATAAAACTAACACCAGCAATTCTGGAAAACAACTGTTTGATTATACACTCTAAGGAAAAACAAAAACAAAAATGGTACCCAAAGACTGTACTCTATTTAGCAAGATTTTTTTTTTTTTTTGACAGAGAAATGGGTTAGCAACTCTGAAATTACTTTATGTGTAGTCTAGGACTAAGCAAGTAAGTACCTTGTGGATAATGAGAGCCAGGTTTCTCACTGTTGGAGAAAGGAGTCACAATTAAATAAAGGAGGAAGGGTAGATTGAACCTCCCTTCACTCAAGCAATAAAGAATCCACTAGCGAAGAGGACAACTTGGGAGTTGACTGGGGGTTCTCCTTCCTGGGACAGAATGGATAGAAAATGCCAACGTGGAACTTGAGGCAAAAGCTCCCTAGTGTCGACAGGGATAAAATTGTTCTGGGAGATCAGAGACCAGGTGGCAGCGCTCAACCACTGGAAGCAATGTGAATGAAATGCCAACTACCAAAACATGCAGTATGGCCAGATCACTTATAGGGATCTCTCAAAATGGCTCAAATACCATGGTGTGTGTAGGGCTGAGACAGAAGCGAGTGTTTACGGTACACCAAAAACTCCCCCTAAGCTCCTCAGAAGCATTATCTAATTTAATCCTCACTACAGTCCACAGGAAGACACTCAGGCTCAGAGAGGAATGCTATAATGGTACAAATGTGCTTCCAGTGTGGGGTGTGGAAGGTTTTTGAAATGGAGAAAAATATATTAAGGTTGGTCCACAGAAATGAAATGAATTAAATAAGTGATTTTAGGGGACCAAATTTGTAGAAAAATGGATAAAACCAAAATAAAGAAATAGCAGAAATTTTGCATTATTTGCCATTGCAAGAATAGGTGAACCAGGTATATATTTAGAGTTTGTCCAAGAGGATGACAGCATCCCAATGAAACTGAAATATTCAAGAGTCAGCCTCAGCTACCCTGGCAAGAAGATGCCTTATTCTTACGATAAAAATATTTAAATAGAAAAAAAACATTTAAAACTAAAGTAGACATTAATCAAGGATAGAGCAACAGAAAGTCTGGAGGACTTGAAAGGAGACTGATGAGATGAATAGTCACAGCAGATGATAAGAATTAGAAACTTCTTGGTGCTGTCCGGTTGCTTGATCCCTAACTGACTTCTGTGTTGTGTGTTAAATAATAAACTCTGTACTCTTGTGTTTGTATTGCTTCATATATCTATTGCTGCTGGCAAGGAAACACTAGAGTAGTGTTTCTAGACACCGGCTGCACACTAGAATTGCCAAAATAAAAATACTACGGCTTCATCTTCAGAGAGGTGTGTAGTGAGATTGAGTTATCAGTGTTTTTGAAAAGACCAGGTCACAATAATCTGCAGTTATAACTAAAAAACATTGACACCTAAAAGAAGACACAGAAGCAAAAAGATAGCCTCAAACAAGAGACTTTGTGGAAACTGGACAGAAGATGCTAGGGAGTGACACATTTTCAGTGTAGGCCGTGCTAGGAGATGATTTCGAAGGTTGGATTGGGCTGGCTCCATGGACCAGCTCAGCCTCCATTGTAAATAGCCTGTCCCTATGGAATCCTCACTCTTCCTTTTTTTTCACCCTTTAAATACACTCGGAGGCCCAAAAAAATATCACTTCATGGGTAAAAACTGTAACTAACCAACTCCAAGTAGAACTATTTTTCTTCCTTCTGGGCTCCAGCCCTTATTATGGCAGCTCTCACAGTCTGACTTGAGAACCTCAAATTGATCGCATGTCTGTGTCCAGCACTTTAGGACAGGAACAGTACCTTACTCATTTTTACTTTTAGCAACAGTGCATAGCACATTACCTGGCACATGATGTTTCTCTACATATACATTAAGAATTTGTTGATTATGAATTTATCTCTTGGTACAAAATTAGCATTGAGAAGTAGGATATATTACTAGCAGCAATGACTTACTGGCCAGGGTGTCTCCATTTCAAAACTGTTGTAATCATAGTTTCCACTTTAAGAGGGTGGACATGAGGGAACCAAATAAGATAATACATATCAACATCTAACTACATAGAATGAAATAAATATTAACTTCTATGGGAAAACCATCTTGACCACACCTGTGTTGTGATGACTTGCAAACATGCACAACTACCAGCTGCATTAGGGTGAGTCCCTAAAGGGTAGAAGCTTCCTTATCTTAATATCTCTCGGGCCTAACACAGTGCTTGGCAAAGGGTAGCATTAAAGAAATGCTGGTTAAATGGTACCATGAAAAATATTCACATTTATTAAAATATCTAATAAGTAAAATAAATAAAAACATTCACATTTATTAGAACATCTATAACTAAATTAAATTTTGATTGATCTTGCCCTAGAAAGGTTGAGATCTCCCCAAAGGCAGCAGAGTGAAAAGTGTAAAAATTATATGCAATACATACAAGTCCTCCATGAACTTATCACAGCACATTGAGCACATGCAGATTTGGATTTGAGCTTAAGGGACTGTTTTTAGGAGAATTCTTCCCTAATAGCTAAGCATGGGAGTGGGTGGGAGGGATACTGTTTCCTGAGCAGGTCGGCCCTCCGGGGCGTAACCCCCATATATGGACACAAGGTTAGAGTCCTCGAGAGAAAAGTGCATTTAGGTCAAAAGCCTTCTGAGTGCTGTCTTCATATCCTTATTCCTGAGGCTGTAAATGAAAGGGTTCAGCATTGGGGTCACCACTGTGTAAAATACGGCTGCGACCCTGTCCTTCCTCTCTGACTGTGACGAAGAGGGACACAAGTAGACACCAATTGCAGCACCATAGAACAGGAAGACAACAGTGAGGTGGGACCCACAGGTGGAGAAGGCCTTTTGCCTGCCAGAGGTAGACGGGACCCTGAGGATGGTGGAGATGATGCGTGCGTATGACAGAGTGATCAGGGAGAGAGGACCAGTGAGTATCACGGAGCCCACAGTGAACAGGGCTACCTGGTTGGTGCTGGTGTCTGAGCAGGAGAGCTGTAGCAGAGGGACGACATCACAGAAGAAGTGATGGATGGCGTTGCCTGCACAGAAGGAAAGCCTGGCCATGAGCAGAGTGTGTAGGAGGGCAGCGAGGTTGGTGAGAATCCAGCATGCTGCAGGAAGGAGCAGGCACACAAGTGGACTCATGAGCGTGGAGTAGTGAAGAGGCCTGCAGATGGCCACATAGCGGTCGTAGGCCATCACTCCCAAGAGGAAGTCATCCAGTGCCCCAAACATCATGAAAAAATGCATCTGAGCCAAACACCCTCCATATGGTATGGTCTGACCACGTGTCTGGATGTTCACCAGCATCTTGGGGACTGTGGTGGAGGAAAAGCAGGCATCAGCAAAAGACAGGTTGGCCAGGAAAAAGTACATGGGGGTGTGGAGGTGTGGGTCAGAGCTGATGGCCAGGATGATGAGCAGGTTCCCCAACACGGTGACCAGGTACATGCCCAGGAAGATGCCAAATAGGAGAGTCTGCTGCTCTGGCTGCTCAGAAACACCCAAGAGGAGGAATTCAGAGACACTGGACTGGTTACTTTTGTCCATTCCTCCACTCTCTTGAAAAAGAGGAGAGATACATGTCAGAACTTGTAGAGACAGTGGTGCTGATAGCCCTCTTTAGCAGAGACATCCCTCACCCAATTCACCTGTGTCTACAGCTGAAGTCTGTGAACCTTCCTTCCAGGTTCTGCCCAATGTTCCCAACTGCTCAACCACCTTAGGAAGGGAGAACAGGCAGGCAGAGTGATTAAAACATAAAAGCAAGGTGAAGGGTATTGTTGGAGAGATGAGTTTCAAGTTAACTTTCATCCTTGCTATATGTTCACTAACATGCACATTCTCTGACTTCCAGGTGCTCAGCTCACCTGATGCACAGGCAACAAGAGCTGCCATTTTGCACTATAAGTCCAACACCACGAAGTTTTCAAAGCTCAGTAAAATTAAGCCACTTCTGCAGTATCCCAAAGAGGGTAGTAAATACAAATTGGAACTCTGAAGTACCGATACGATACAGTCACCTCTGATAAAAGGCTCTTTCTCAGCAGAGGCAGACAGAGGCGACTCACTTTGGAAGGGCACAGTTCCCACTGCTCGTCTCAGGAAGGTCTGAGACAGGAGGCATGAACGCTGACTGGGACCTTCCTAGGTCTCAAATGGAAAGCACAGCCCTGCCCCTTGCTGGTAGTCCGTGCCCTATTTTTCTGTCTAACCAGCATTCACTACTAAACGAACCCACCTTGCTACTGCAGTTCTTCCTTTTGGTCTCAGAGGGCCCAGGGGGCTTCTGAGTCTACAAGGAAAGAGAAGGATGGGAGGATCCAGGGTGCAGGTTGCATTGGGACGGATATAAAGCAGCTACCTCGATTTCAGTGATGGACGTTATATGTTCTTTGTACACATTGTCACAGGACTGTTTCTAGGTTCTGGGCCTCTGGAGTACGATTCCCCTGGCTGCTCCTCAGAGACAAACAAGGAGTAATTGCTCTAGCTTCACACGTTGGTGCCCTGCGCTCAGCACTCACCAGGAGGTATGTAAGAAGGGAATGGAGAATATGAGCTCGTGGTTATATATTTGACAAATTTATCCTCAGGGATTTGTGTGTATCTCTATTCTGGGGTTTGCTCTGGGGTATGTCCTGGGAAAGCCAGACACTCTGGCAGAGGAAAATCCGAACCACAGGCGGACTACAGCGAGCTTTGATTCCAAACCTGGCCAAAAGGTGTCTAGGCCCTGCTACCTTAGGGTGGGCTGTTCGACTTCTCTGAGTCTCTGGGTTCAAGTTCTTGCTGAGATGGTGACCTACTTGATTGCTGACTCCCAGCCACTAAAATAATGTGGGAGAAACTGAGGTAAACTAAAAATCCAGGAAATCACAAAAATGACATCAATGGTGAGCAGGAAAACAGTTGCCAACTGGAATGTGGTGTGGGTACAGCAGACAGGACTGAGACTTGGCATGGCGAAGGGGTCTGTCACTTCTTTCTGAGAGGATGTTGGGGCAAAAGTGGATTAAAGTATCCTTTGCCCCCTTTCTGCTTTGTCTTGAGCAACCATGGCCTCCCCCTTGCTGCAGAAATGGGTGACAGGTTCATATTTCTACATAAAAGTCCTTCTGGAGGATGAAGCTGGAGAAAAGTATAAAAGACCTGAGAAAGAACAGAAGCTCTCACCTACAGCTGGTCTTTAAGGTCAGCACAAGCAGGCAGTGAAGGCAGTAACATCGCTGTAAAGGACATGGTCAAACACGGAAAGAGGGCCTCAACACAGAGTCAGTCTGCAAACACCTGGAGACTCTTCATGTTTTCTATCTATCTTTTGATCGATCAACTGATAAATATATTTATTTAAGCTGCTGGCTTTTAAGGATATATGAGTCAAACAAATAGGTATAGGATAGGATAGGAAGAACAGTTTTGCATTATCCACATCAACCCTGCCCCTACCCCAGGCAACATAGCACGCAGAGAGATACCATCCACTTGGGAGGACAGGGGAGTGAGCAAAGGCCTTTACCTTGGGCTCCAGCATCGGGCCTGCTACAGTAAAACCCAGCACCAGGCAGACCCCCACGGCCCCTGACCCCAGGCTGTTACCAGTGAACTGAACTGCCACACCTGCCTTGGTACCAGGCGAGAACCTGCTGCCCCTGCCAGGTGGACTTGATCTGAGGTCCACATCAGCACTGGCTGACAACAACACGTTGGCTCCAGACAAACTGTAGTGGCAGGCAAGCCTCAGTGGGCACAGGCTTCAGTCACACCCCAGTGATAAATTTTAACTTTTTATAATCAGTTTGTGTATATTTTATGGTAGTAAATGATAAAAAGAATAGTATCTACATGTATTTTATGCATTCATGACATATGTAATTTTCTTATTTTTTAAATACTTCTAGGCTATGTACTTTCCGAGTTTTTTTCAACTTGTTGCACATCTCCAAAAATATATTGAAATATATTGAATATATATTCAAAAATATATTGAATATATTTATTGAAAAAACTCTGCGTATAAATGAACCTACACAGTTCAAACCCATCATGTTCAAGGGTCAATTGTATTTTGTTGAGAATTTTTACATCTGTGTTCATCAGGTATATTGGCTTGCAGTTTTCCTTTTTTGTTGTGTCCTTGTCTGGTTTGTGTAGTAGGATAATGTTGGCCTTGAGGAATCAGTTTGGAAGAATTTTATCCTTTTTGCTTTTTTGAAATAGTTTGAGAATGATTGATATTAGTCTTTCTTTAAATGGTTGGTAGAATTCAGTAGTGAAGTCATCAGGTCCTGTGTTTTTCTTTGATGGGAGACAAACAAGAAATATCAAAAAATTAAGTACAACCATATGAGCATTACATTAAATGTGAAAGGACTAAATGCTCCCAAGAAAAGACAGAGATTATCTGACTGGATTAAGTTCCCCTTGTGCACATGCACAAGCACAAGCACAGAGTACATGCCATTCACAGAAAATAAATGTTGACTATAAAGATACAAAAAGGTTGGAGGTAAACGTATGAAAAAAATGTCATAAACACTAATCACAAGGAGGCAAATGTCGCTCTATAAATATCAGTCAAAATAGATTTTAAGACAAGGTGAATTACCAGAGATAAAGAAAGTAATTTCTCCACGATAAAAGGATCAACCAATCAAAAAAAGCAAAAACAATCCTAACTGTGTATGAACCTAATAACTGAGCTTCAAAACACAGGAAGCAAAATTTGACAACTAAAAGAATACAAAAAAAAAATACATGACTGGAGATTTTGACATTTCTCTTGGTAACCTGGATAATAAGTAGACAAAAAAATGTGTGTTTGCTTTTTCTCCCTACTCAGTTCCTCTAAAATTCAGAAACCATTCATGGGTATTCCTATGGCATATGGTTATTTGTGTAAGCCCAATAAAAATCTTCCCTCTCTTTATAGCACAATACAATGGGAAACACTGATTATATTACAAAGGCTTTGACTGAAGTGTCATATTTGAGAATGTGCATAAAAATGTCTGGTTTCAAGGGTTTTCAGCCTAACAGTGAGTAAGTAAACATTGTCACTTTCTGGCAGGGCCAGTAACCATAAGACTGTAAGTAAAATCTAAAGCCTGCCTTAATTTGGCTTCCTGGCCTCAAGACATTTATAAATCTGAGATTCCTATGTGATCAATGTATAGAGCAAAAGCTATGTTCTAAATAAAAGCTGTAGTACACCTCTTATTAGATCATAGCCCTGTGAGTTTTTTTTCAAGTTTTTAAAAAATTAATCTATAGATTACACTAAATGTTGAATTTTTTTAGATTTTTCCAATCCAACTTTCTTCCATAGAATTCCTAAAAATGGGAGCTTATAAGCTGAAACCAGATAAATTTTAAGGAACAAGTTTCATGCCTGAAGTATGGGCCACATAGAATATTCATCAAACCTCTGTAAGCCATGACCAGAGACATTCAAACTGCAAACCAGGACAAGTTGATGTTTTCACACCATAGACAGCT
Source organism: Mirza zaza (assembly GCA_008750895.1). NCBI lineage: Eukaryota > Metazoa > Chordata > Mammalia > Primates > Cheirogaleidae > Mirza > Mirza zaza. The sequence continues at coordinate 28,951 of VSMD01133901.1, read as the reverse complement.
CTTCCCAAGACATTGGAACAAGACTGCATATCATAATAAGACTCTCACCCACTCTTAATGCCTACCTCTTTTTATTTGACAGAATAATGGTGTTTCTGAAATTTCACAATCAGTAGCTCCCATTAGTAACTTGACAGAACCTGACCTAAGAGATCCTTTCATCCACCTATTGAATAACTTTGGCAACATCCCTAACACAACTGCAGCTTACTGTCTGCTTTAATTCAACCCAGTCATGGGATACTAGATAAAATTGCTCTATATTATCTATAGGTTAAATTAAAGAATGTCTGTTATTGCTTATACAACATGCTGTGCCTGGACAAATTCCTCTGGGAAAGTTGGGACCACATACACAAAATAAGAAAACAAGGTACATGGTTACAAGAGGTCTCACCTAATTCCCTATGGTCATTTGTTTTATTCAATTGGTTGCCGTTAAGCCTAGGTTCATAGTGCCAAACTATTATGCAAACATATTACTATTAATTTTACCCTGTATTTTCCTTTTTAAACTTTGTACCTGTTACTTATAAATTTCTGCACAACACCTAACAGAATAATGTTGGCCCAGCACTTTGAGATGATAGCCAATGCCTACAGAACAGACAAATTTGAATTTAACAATGGACCCCAGATAGACTTGGCCTGAGAGCCCCCTGCTACAATCCTCCTCAACAGCTGAAGGATATACTTTCAATTTTGCTCATGAAATATATTAATATAATAAGAATGACTATATGCTGGGTCATACAAAAGCCTCAGTAAACTTCAGAGAATTGAAATAATGCTGATACAGAAAAGTGGACCCCAAAGCTGAGGTCTGGCCTGAAAGCCAAGTGAGTTCTTGGCTTTGCATAGGAAAGAATTCAAGAGCAAGCTGATAGAGTAAAGCAAAAGTGAGTTTGTTGAAGTAACTAAGAAACAGAAGGAAGGCTACCCCATAGGCAGAGCAGTGGTCATCTCTCAGAGCAACATAGAGTAGCCCTTTGTGAGTTTCTTTTATAATTTTTATTTTATATTTTTAATTTGATTTTATGTTTAGTGGAGGGAGGATTATTCATAAGATTTTTGCCAAAGGGGTAGAGAGACCTAGAACTGGAGAGAGTCCCTTCCCCTTTTTAAACCATGTAGAGTAACTTCCAACAGTTGCTATAGCATTTGTAAAGTGTCATGGTGCTGGTGGGAGGTGTTTATTTTAGCATATACTTATGCATTATGACTAGTGTATAATGAGCAGTGAGGGTGACCTGAGGTTGTTTTCATTACCATCTGGTTCTAGCTGGTTTTGGCCAGTTTCTCCACCACCTTCTGTTTTATCCTAGACCTTGGTTTGAGTCTCCATAACCCCTTACTGAGCAGGGCCTGCCAGTTCCCTATCTCAATATCAAGTATAATCTTTGAAAACAATGGAGTTAAAAGAGAAAACAATAATGAAAATAATAATCAGAAAATCATCAATTATTTGGAAAGCCATGTATTTCTAAATAGTCTATGAATCAAACAATATCAAAATCAAGTATCAAGGAAAATTGGAAAATATTAAAACTGATGCTAATAAAAATACAATATATCAAAATTTGTGAGATGCAACTAATAGAATGTTTAAAAGAAATTTCTAGCTCTAAGTGCATACAATAGGAAAAAGGGGTTAAAAATCAATGGTGTCTCCTCCCACATTAAGTAGGTAAGAAAAAAAAAGCAAAAGAAAAAAAATAATATGGACAACTGTGAAAATAAAGTAAATAGCAGCAGGCATACAATAGAGAAAAATAAACCAAATCAAAATTTGATCTTTGAAAAGATTACTAAAATGAACAAACTCCTACTGCCAAGATTGATCAAAGAAAAACAAGAGAACAAAAATTATAAATTTTGTTGTAATCTGACAAAGAGGACATGATCAAAGATAATAAATACATTAAAAGGATAATAAGTGATTTTAAATTTACGATAAAGTTGCAGTATGCAAGGTAGTGTGGTATTTGCATGAAAATAGACATCAGACCAGTGAAAGATTAAATAGAGTCCAGTCATAGCCCCACACTTAACTGGTTAATTGAAAAAAAGATTGTTTTCCTAACATAAAATCTAAACATAAAAGATAAGGTTTTAAAGCTCCTAGAAAAAATGTTAGTTAATATCTTCAAATTCTTGAGTTAAACATTTCATAAACAAGGCGAGGTTTCCTGAAATCACCATAAAAGAAATAATGTGTAATTGGACTTCATCTAAATTAAAATCTTCTGTCCATGAGAAGGCAATGTTAGAAAAACAAAGAATTGAGCCACAGACTGGGAGAAAGTATTCATAATACATATAGCTGATGAAGGATTCATATACAGAATATATGAATTAAAAATTCTTACTAATCATTATTAGAAGACAATCAACCCAATAAAAATAGGCATACAACTTCATAAAAAGAAGATATATGTAAATGACCAATAAGTGGATGAAAATTTGTTCAATGTCATTAGTCAATGGGAAAATAAATGAAAATTAAAACTAAAATGAGATAATGCTTTATATACTCTAGGGTGGCAAAATGTTAGCTATAAGACTTCTATTGAGAGAATATTATGTTTTCTGAATTAGAAACCACAGTCAAAAGAGGATAAGTGAACTTCAGAAAGTCACAGAGCAGTTCATTTAGAGTTTGAGGACTGGGATTGGCAATGATACAGATTTTTCTTACAATGAATACTTTAGAGACTGGTGTTCCCACATGTCTCTACAAAACTTCTGGCAGGGAGCTCTGGGGATTGTGCCAGAAACTACATGCAGATATCTTCTCTTTTCCTGGGTTTCTGATCAGTCTGGCTAACTCAGGATCTGGAGTGACCTGCTCTCATTTCTCCTTCCTTGGAACAGAGGAGGGTTCCATGTCCCAAGAGTCCCTTCTGCCTTAAACAGAGGAAGATGCTGTCTTTTCATCTGGCCCTCAAATACGGCTTTCTCCACTCTTGACAAGTAAGAACCTAGAGCAGAAGAGTCAAACCCTTACCTAAACATGAATAAATGAGGAACTCTTCTTGTTCCAACTCAGGATTGACAGTAAGTCATTGGTCACACTTCTCATATGTTGGTCAATCAAGCGAAGCAGAATGGTCCATCAGAAATAGTTTCAGGAACTCTGTTTTTGATATTAGTTGTAGTGTTGATCTTGGATTCTGTTTTCTTATTCATTAAATAAGGGAGTTTTATTAGATGGCTTAATGTTATTTTAATCCCTAAAGGGTAGAGTGGCTAGGAAGGTAGCTTTGATCAGAGGACTACTTTATTTGTGATTTTAACCCCTAGTCCCTGAATCCAGTTTCCTGAAATTGCCAAACTCCCCTAAGAGAGGCTTGGTGTGTAGATGGAGTGTGTCAGGGCAAGTTAGTTAAGTTTTGAATGTGGAAAAACAAGAGATTTGGGGAAACATTATCAAATTGGGAAGGATCATAAAGGAGCAGATTCAGATCTACAACCAGATATGTTCATATTCAATCTGAACCCCAAGCACTAATTTTCCCAGCATTCTTTTCTAATTAAAACAATATTTAGTTCAAATGTAAACAAATCATATATTCAGTATTTGTATAAACATGCAATTGATTAGACTTACTAATTCAACATCCAGCAATAATTTTTTTCATCTTCATAATTTTGAATATTTTCTATATCCTAGAACTTATGCTAGGCAACCTAAGACCCTCATTAAGGGTCATCTGTTTTATTAACTGTCTTATAGGTAAAAGACAATGCTAATAACTAAATAATTAAATCATACAGTTTTATCATAGCTTAAAAATTATTTGACTGCCCATCTATCTACTATTTTATTCAATAGATGATTACCAAAAACATACTAAAAAGAAACAAAATGAAAAAAAATGAGTCCCTGGCACTCAGGGACTCATAGTCTAATGGGAATGAGTCTCTAGTTACAAAGCAATATGTCAAGTGTTCTACCAGAGATTCACATAAAGGGACATGGGAACATTGAGCATAAAACAATGAACTCCAACTAGAGAACGTAACATATTCTCAGAAATTGACACCTGAGCTCTTACCTGGTGGGGAGGAGGAAGAGACATCCAGGAAGGTGGAATAGCAGTGCATATAGAGTCAGGAAGATGAGTTGTTGGGGGACTGTGAGTGGCTTCCTGGGTGAGAATGTGGGGTGGCCTGGCATAGGGGAAAACGTCATGGATAGATAGTTGGAGGCAGAATCATGAAGGGCTGAATATGCCACCATAAGAAATATCCTGAACAATTTCCAGATGGCAGTGAGGAGCATCACAACAGTATGTAACACAGATTCGGTTATCCCTTTTCTCAGAGAGGGAAACTGAGGTTCAGAGAAGTTAAATGAATTATTCAAACTCATAGTATTAAGCTTGATGCAGAAAGCTAATTAAGTTTTTCTTTAAGCAAACTAAAGATTTTTTCTCCTTATTTTGCTCAACCTGAATATTCTCCTCAGAAAAAAATTTGTGAGTTCAATGCAGTGTTTTTAAGTGTATAGATACAGTGGAGATCAGATTTTGAGGGGGAGTACAAGAAATCCTCCCAGGTTGGCTGAGACCCATCAGCCAGGGTGTTAGTGCATCTGCCATAATAATAAAACTGGAACCAAAGGACATATCTTTTCTCAAAAGTCAATTGTATAAAGTTTTGTTAGTTTACTTGCTCAGCATATCAGAAGAATTCTGATAATAGTAATTCATTTTTATAAATTTTTCATTTGGAATCAATGCAATGGGGCTACATGTTTTTATTAAATAATGAAATTCCTGGAAGTGTGTATTCTTTGAGCAAGAAAAAGTGCAAACTGGAATAAGTTTTCACTTATTTCTAATTCTTACTATAAAAGTGATCCAGTTGAATGAATGTAACAAAATATATCACTGTACATCCTGCTATCTGCTTAGCTTCTGAATTTGGACTTGGTTGAAATTAGGGGAAGACAAGATAGAGATACCAGAAAGGAAGGAGCCTGGGGCTTTCAGGATAGCTCCACCTCAGAGTAGAAATCATGGTTCTAGACCATTAACTTTGCAAGTGTAGAACTGGACCTTGTCCAGACATTGGATTGGACCAAAGCAGACTGACTCACATCAATCATATTCACAAATGGTTGAGGCACAAGCCAAAAATGTCCACATCCTCATTTGCTACATGAGAACTGGAACTGCCAAATTGAATGGACATTTAAATTCCCTGATGGTGCATCCTCTCCCTGTGGAAAATATGCATGAATTTGAACTAGAGTCTGAAACTGATTTGGTGAATGTTGAAAGGCAGCACAGCAGAGTGGTTAAGAATTTAGGCTTTTGACTTAGACAAATTTCACTTCAATACCCAGTTGTGTAGACTTCAGCAAGTTATGTCACCAATGTCAGTTTCTACATCTTTGAATTGAAGATAGTCATGGTGCAGTGCGCAAGGTTATCACTTAAGGGAATCCAGTGCCTGGCAACAGCTAGTGCTCAGCCAGTGCTAGCTTTTGCTATCACTCTGACTTTTTCCATAGAGTCAGAGCAAGGGCTGTGGATTGGATAAACTTAATGCCCAGTGTTATCTACTTATGAGAGCCTGGTATATCCTCACTGTGGTTTCTACTGAAAAAAAAAGATATGCAAAATCCCAAATCAGGGTAATCTCTTCTCTGAGCAGCATTAGAGACAAACTAAGGCGTGATTTTGGGGGCAAACTAAGAATTTGATGCCTTCTATTTAGAAAACATATAAATCTAATAAATAAATAAATATAATAAGGCCATTTTAGAGTAAAGAGGGGTTCGGGAGCTGGAATAGACAGTCTAAAACTTAGCTTTTTAAATACGAAGGGCTGGTAGAAGAGGAGCCACGCTGGGTGGAGAAGCACCTGTAAGTGAGGAGCATCTCAGTTGTCAGAGGTAATTCCCAGGCACGCTAGGGAAATTGGAGCAGTATTTTATGGATGTCCTGTAGCTTTTCTTATGGAAAACTGGGAACATTATGCCAGAGTAGACTCTGATGAAAAATTCGTGCTCTAAAACTTATCTTTTTAATTATTTGCACAGGGTCAAAGCCATTTGATTTTTGTTCTCCTACTTGTCAGGGATGCTTTTCAGAGATTATACCCTTGGCTAACTTGCAAGAACTCTAGGTCTCTCAACATCTCCATATTGGCTTTTGTTCAACTGTTTTCCATCACAGTTAAAAGTAATCTTTTAATTACAAAGATAACATGTGCTGGTAAAAATCTGAGAAATACAGAAGTTGACACCTATCACCCTTCAACTCAAACTCACTCTTGAGAAGTAAACACCTTTGGTATATGTTCTTTCAGAAGGTGTTCTTACATAGAAACATTTCTATGTTTCAATTTTACTAAAATGGAATTATAAATATACAAACTGTTCTGGTGTTTTATCTTTTTACTTAATGTATTATTTACTTAATTATATTATTAAGTGAAAATATTAGCATATACTGTAGGATATGGACACTTCAGGACACACTTTTACATGGTGGCTGACATGCATCATGGGGAAAGCTGAAATCGTTGGAAGGAGCCTTAGATATCTGATCAGGTGCTGACACCAATCTATAACTGGACAAATGGTCTGATCCAAACTGTTTTTTTAAATGTGCAAATCATAAATTCAAGCTTTACCAAAACAGAATCATTTAAACCAAAGAATTTTTAAAATGGGTTTGAAGTACTTTCAACACAGCACTATTTTACTTTTTTGCTATTTATATTCTAATAAAATTTATTTCACACAGAATTCCAGATATGTACAGAAGCAACCAGACCAACATCTTCGAATTTCTTCTCATGGGCTTCTCTGGGCACCCGGAACAGCAGCCTCTCCTGTTTGGGGTCTTCTTGGGCATGTACCTGGTCACCATGGTGGGGAACCTGCTCATCATTCTGGCCATTGGCTCTGACCTGCACCTCCACACGCCCATGTACCTCTTCCTGGCCAACCTGTCCTTTTCTGATATTGCTTTTATCTCTACAATAATTCCCAAGATGCTAGATAATATTAGATCAGGAACTAAGCTGATTTCTTATGGTGGGTGTCTGACACAGCTCTACTTCTTTGGTCTATTTGCAGATCTGGACAACTTTCTCCTGGCTGTGATGGCACTTGACCGCTATGTGGCCATCAGCCAACCCCTCCATTATACTGTGACCATGAACTCCCAACGCTGTGTCCTGCTGGTGGCTGGGTCGTGGGTGATCACTACCCTCCATGCCCTAGTACATACCCTCCTAGTGACCAGGCTTTCCTTCTGTGGTCCCAATATCATCCCCCACTTCTTCTGTGATCTGGTCCCACTCCTGAAGCTGGCCTGCTCCAGTACTTATGCCAATGACCTGGTGCTCACCCTTGTGGCAGGAACTCTGTTGATAGTGCCCTTTGTCTGCATCCTTACGTCTTACTTTTACATTGCATTGGCCATCCTGAGAATCGATTCCCCACAGGGTAAGCAAAGGGCCTTCTCCAGCTGTACCTCCCACCTCTCTGTGGTCTCTCTGTTCTACAGCACAGCTATTGGTGTCTACTTATGTCCTCCAGCATCCCACTCAGATGGGAAGAACAGAGTCTTTTCAGTAATGTACACAGTGGTGACCCCTATGTTGAACCCCTTCATCTACAGCCTGAGGAATAGGGATATGAAGGGGGCACTGGGAAAACTACTAAGGAAAAAACACCCCACCATTCTTTTAGGACCTTAGGGTCCTAACTCTAAGACTCAGCTGAGAGTTGAAAATTGGTCTTCCAAGAGCCCAACCACTGTAGCTTCCCTGAACCTAAGACTTCTTTGCTGTCATGTTTACATGTTGAAATATGGGTTGACATCTGAGGACAGGGAGGAAGCCAGTGATACTAGTAACCTGTAATCGTGTTTGTGAAATGTCCAGGCTCTGAGTAGTTCACTACCTGCTCTCAAAATGGTTCTTGCTTATTTTTGTTGGATGCCAAAGAGGATTCCACAAGTGGGGGACTTATATACATATAAAGTGAAAAGAGAAGTCTAAATTTTTGTTTGGCTCAAGTTCCAAAGGAACTGTAGAAGATTTTTCTAGCCCAAGAATATAGGATTCATTACATATGATAGAATGAAATAAAAAGGAAATATTCTGATATTTTACACTTGAATAGATGATGTTCTATAGAAGACTAAGAAGGAGGCTTTAACTAAGTCCTGGGTTCCAGTGCAGCCCTCACATTAATGAATTGTGTGACAGCTACATGACTACTTAAGCATTCTGAACCTTGGTTTCCAAATTTGTAAAACAAAGTGATTGGACTATGTTAGTCTAAGGACCCCAACACATACCCCAGTTCTAATAGTGTTTAGCGTTATAGTGACAAGTACTCAAGACTTGAACTTGTAAGTTACAAATCAGGACCCTAAGTCCACCACTTTCACATCATGTCACTTGAGACAACTTTCTTCTCTCTGAGTTTTGGTTTCCATACCTGTAAAACTGGAAGAACAACTACATCATAGGATTACTTTGAGTGATAAATAAATAACATGTGAACTCACTTGGATCACAGTAAGTGTTCAATAAACATTTATTGTATCTAAGTCTTCAGAGCTGTTATTTTTGCTAATAAATCTTAGAGCCTTTCTTCTCTCCCTTTGCTTGTGCAACCCCCAATCACTCTCATCTCTGGAACCCATTTCCAGTCTTCTTATCTGTTATCAAGAATCTTCTAGGTGATTACTTTCTCTGGTATATATTTTGGAGGTTTCCTCTGAATGCAGAAGTGTAGACTCCTTTAAGGAGAATTCTCCCAGTAGTTATTTAATTCCTCCATATTTGCTTCTCACGGGTTGCTCCAAGTTTATTTAATGTAGATAGAAGAGTATGCTAGTGTTGGGAGGAACGTTTCTTTACCAGGCTTGATCTGTGCTTCCAAGTAGAGGAGTTCAATTACATAACAACTGTCCTAATTGAGTTTACCCTTACTGTGCCCCAGAATGTCTGATTAATCTGGGCATGCTCAGCCCAGATCCTCCCTGTATCTTATTAAGAATCAACCTGCTTACAGGGAGCATATGCTCAGTGCACAACCCCAACGGCAAAGCAGCCACCCACACACACCTGGGAGCCCTCCTTAATCCTGCACTGCCTACTTCTAGAGTTGGCTAGAAAAGCATTTGGTCTCTCACCCCCAGTTGTGCCCTACAACCTAGACGTTATCAGTAGTAAAGTGACGATTTGACTTCCATCTGTCTGATTTGTCTTATTTATCGATTGATTAAAAACTCAAATGGAAAAGAAGGGGTTATTTTCTGGATTCACACAAAGACTCCCAATAATCTGAAAATCACAGACCCATCTCTTAGGAGCTGGGCAATTCTAGAGTAAGTTATTTAATCTCTCTGAGTCTCCTTCTCTGTAACAAAAAGGTTTTACCAAAAAAAAAAAAAAGGAAAAATCCCTTGTAATGTAAGGTTTTTTAAGATTTATTTTTGAGTGTAGTTTTAAATTCACAGTAAAATTGAGAGGAAGGTATAAGATGTCTCATTGCCCCTGCACCTGTATAGCCTTCCCATTATCAACATCTCCTACCAGAATAGAACATTTGTTAACAATCAAGGAAACCTACATTGATATATCATTATCGCTACAGTCTATACTTTATGTTAGGGTTCACTCTTGGTATTATAAAGATATAACAAAACGTATCCACAGTTATAGTATCATACAGAGTATTTTCACTGCTCTAAAAATCCTCTATAGTTCACCTCCCATCCTTTCCATCTCCCTAACCCCTGGCAAACACTGGTCATTTTACTGTTTCCATAGTTTCATCTTTTCCAGAATGTTATATAGTTGGAATCATACATGTGTAGCCTTTTCAGATTGGCTTCTTTCACTTAGTAATATGCATTTAACTTTCCTCCACGATAGCTCAAGCCATAGAAACCTCTTTTTATACCCTGATTCTTTTTAGCACTGAATAATATTCCATTGTCTGGATGTAACACAATTTACTTATCCATTCACCTACCCAAAGAGAGAACTGGATACCCATATGTAGAAGAATGAAATTAGACTCTTATCTTACACCATATAAAAAAAACTCGAATTAAAGACTTAAATATAAGATCTGAAACTGCAAAACTACTAGAAGAAAACAGATGAAAAGGTCCATGACATTGGTCTGAGTAATGATTTTTTTTGGATACAAGCCAAAAGGAACAAGCAACAAAAGCAAAAATAAACAAATGAGATTGCATAAAATAAAAAGCTTCTACACAAGCAAAGCAAACAACAACAGAGTAAAGAGATGACCTACAGAATGGGAGAAAATATTTGCAAGCCACACATCTGATAAGGGGTTAATATCTAAAGTATATAAGGAACTCAAACAACTCAATAGTAAGAAAACAAATAACCCAATTAAAAAATGGGCAAAGGACCTGAATAGACATTTCTCAAAAGAAGACATACAAATGGCCAACAAGTATATGAAAAAATGCTCAATATCACGAACCATTGAAAAATGCAAATTAAAATGATATAATGTTACCTCACACCTGTTAAAATAGCTATTATCAAAAAGTGAAAAGATAACTACTGCAAAGATGTGAAGAAAAGGGAACCCTTGCACACTGTTGATGAAATTGTAAATTAGTACAGCTATTATGAACAAAAACATAGTGGTTCCTCAAAAAATTAAAAATAGAATTGCCATATGATCCAGAAATCCCACTACTGGGTATATATCCAAAGATCATTAAATAAATATGTTGAAGAGACACCTGAATTCCCATGTTCATTACAGCATTATTCACAATAGCCAAGATATGGAATCAACCTGAGTGTCCATCAACAAATGAATGGATAAAGAAAATGTGGTATATTATGTTAAGTGAAATAAGCCAGACACAGAAGGACAAATACTGCATAATCTCACTAATATGTTGAATATAATAACATCAAACTCACAAAAACAGAGAGTAAATTATTGGTTACCGGAGGCTAGGAAATGGGGGAGATGTTGGTCAAAGGGCACAAAATTTCAGTTAGGAAGGAGGAATACATTTAAGATATCTATTGCACATCATGGTGACTACAGCTAATAATAATATATTGTATATTTGAAAATTGATAAGAGTACATTTTAAGTTTCTCAGCAAAAAATAAGTATGTGAGGTAATGCATATGTTTAATAGCTTGATTTAGCCATTGCACAATGTATACATATATCAAAACATCATGCATTATACCATAAATATATACAATTTTTACTTGTCAATTAAAATATAAACTGAAAAGAATGATGGCATCAATATAGCAGACCAACATTATCTTCTGTAAAATGTCCACATGTCAAGGCCCCTTCAGACTGTAACACAGAGCATGAACATTATTTAATGCTGTTGGTTCCATGTGCTTCTAACTTTATATTTTCATTCAGACTAAAAAGAATGCATCTGCCAGTTTAAGAGCTGAATATCAAGATCTAGAGGCAGTGATAATTTGTTCTAGCAATGACATCATATCTGGAATAGCAGCTGTGATTGTGAATATCACTTTCTTTTTTTATTTCAGAATATTGTGAGAGTATAAATGCTTTGGTTACAAAAATTGCCTTTGCACCACCCAAGTCAGAGCTACAAACATGCTCATTCCCCAGACAGTGCACACCGCACCCTTTAGGTGTGAATTTACCCATCCCCTCCTCGCTCTCCTACATGCTGGACACCTGATGAATATTACTTCCATATGTGCACTTAAATGTTCATCGATTAGTGCCAATTTAATGGTGAGTACATATGGTGCTTGTTTTTCCAGTCTTGTGATACTTCACTTAGAAGAATGGGCTCCAGCTACATCCAGGATAATACAAGAGATAGTTCACCATTTTTTATGGCTGAGAAGTACTCCATGGTATACTTAGTCTTAAGTTTACAGTAGGCCACCAACACACACCATGATCCATATAGTTTTTTTTCATCATATTATAGGGGTATGAATATTTTTAGATCCATATAGTTTTTAAAAGGACCACCCTAGTGAATTAATAGAGGTATGGTGGGCTCTGTCACCCCAGCACCATGTAAGTCTTTAAAGATAGCATAGTTTCTGCCATACCACCCAGGGTGTTATGTTGCCTCTGATTCGCTGTTTTGGCTTGGAGTCGGGGCAGTTTCACAGGCCTCTACTTAGCTTTTCCTATCACTATGACTCTTACCACACAGGTCATGGAACCAATGTCAGGTTTCTGCCAGATGCTTAAAATATCCTTCTCAATATGTACTACAAACAGTGGTATGCCAAGAGGGAAGGATAGTGAACGTGGTCTACCCTGGTGAGGAGGACAGGTGAGGTTCTCTAGGACCACCTGTAGAACATCAACTGATAGGTCCTCTGATCATAGATAATAAATCTTTTCTAGCATCCCTACTTTTGACCCCTTTATCAATACTCTGCAAGGTAGTTCTAGCATATCCATTTCATTTTCTATAGGCCACAATCATACCTACGCTTTGAGCAGCCACCTCAGCTACATGTTAGAGCCAGCTCTATGGTTCTTTAGCAGGTGTTAAATGTGTAGTCATGAGTAATGTCCCATATCACTATATTCAACGGTTTTATTCATCAGCCTTATATTCAACCCTTCTTGGCCATTATCCTCAAGGTCCTTTTCCAGGCATTCTCTTAGTCCCTTCTAGTACATATTAGACAGGTCCCAAAACTCTTATTATGAGTAAGCCCTTTAATCCTTTTATCCCATGGCAGTGACAATGCTTCCTCAGCCAGACCATGCTAAGGTCTGACCCTAGTTGTTAGAATCATGGGAGATGGGCAGTCATCTTACTAGTTGTTGGCCCCAAGGGAGGTCTTTATTTGGTACCCATGCAAGGGGAGAATGCTCATCTCTAGCAAGGAAGCTGATCTCTACTCTTAGACCAGAAAGTCGAGAAGAATCAAGGATTTAGTTTTCTCAAGTACATATGGATATTCTCGTCATATGCCCAGGATACCAGTTTTTCTCTATCAAGGCCCTGATCTCAACTTATGAAACTTTCCAGGACTGTGCATCTAGATTTCTTCATAATTCTTATCATTGGATCTAGGTTTCTATAAACCATAACATGGAGACTTGTGGCCTTCAGACATGCCCTGAGCCAATCTGAAGAGTTTACTTTCTTCTTTCAGTGTATCTATGGGCATTCAGCAAGTCATTTAATCCCAAATTTTCATAATTACCATTTCTCCCATATATCTCAAATCTTAGAGACATGGTACCAGCCAATTCATCCTAGTTCTACCTCAATCTCCTTCTTTTCCCCACAGCATGCCACTTACCACAAGCTGTGGTACCCATTTTACCATCTGGTGGCAAGTGAACCAGTCCAGAACTCCAAACTAAAGAGCTGCTTCTGAAGACCACTTTTTGTGTCAATTGTCATAATTTCAGAACCTCTTGAGGCAGACATAGAAATTAAGGAAATTAAGTTCAAGTAGTTGCTTTGGGAATAACAAAAATACTGGCAGCAGAATAGAGCAGTGAGGCAGAGAAGGAAAGAAACCCAGAAAGAGTGGATTTTCAAACAACTGCAAATGTTATTCTGGTTGGTTACAAATGGTTATATAACAAAGAGTTAAGGGTGGTACTTTTTTAAGTTTTAATTTTTTAATTTAAAAAATTAAAAAAAATTCATTTAAAATTTTTATGGGTACATAATATTTGAACATATTTATAGGGCACATGTGATATTTTGATATAAGCTTACAATATATAAGACCAAATCTGAGTAATTTTTAAATTTGAAAATAAGTTTTAAATTTCATTACTAACATCAGGTTTGTGTGTTATTTTTAGCATGTATTAATAATTTCTAATTACCAAATACTCTTTATCATGTTTGACACTTTTATCAATGGATCTTAATAGGGTAAGCACAATTTTGATTAGACTTTTAGATAATACTAAATTGGGAAAATAATTGAGTATAGTGGGTGAAAGAATCAAGTTTCAAATAAGACTCTCAAGTTTGGAATGATGGACTAATTCTACAAGAAAATGTAAAGTAATGTGGAGACGTGTAAAATTCTATACTGGCCTGCAAAAATGGCCTCATACAAACAGCACTGGGAAGAGAGATGGGCAAAATGATAGCATGACAGCAGCACGAGCCAACCCTAGGTTTTTCATGGACTCAAGTTCATTGACTGCTGTTGAGAAAGTAAACATGGTCTTTGACTTCATAAATAGAGGTAGAGACCCAAGTAGGTGAAAGCCCTTTATTCTTCCTTGATGATAACCTGGAACCTAGGTTTTATCTTTGACTTTCTTGTCTCTGTCATTCCCTCCATCTACTCTATCATGACATATTATCAAATCTACCCCAGAACTTCCTTTGAATCTGCTCACTTCTCTCTATCCACACATTCTTGATGGCCTGATCATCATCAACTCTTTCCCGGATACTCACAATAATCTCCCAGCTGGTCTCTTTGCCCTTAGTTTTGTGTGCCTACTGCAGTCTTCCAAATTATTATTCACATGGAAACCAAGAGAATTTTTAAAAATGCAGATCTTTGTGTTCTATGCTGTACCCTTTCAGAGGTTTTCCCCGTTGCTACTGGAATAGAGAGCCACTATGTTTACATGGTTCACAAGGCCCCAGATGACCCAGACTGCATCTTCTTTAGCCTCACCTCATAGCATTTACTTTTTTCTCTTGTGCTTATTAACCATGCTTTTCTGTTTTGACAAATATGCCAAACTGTTCTGGCTCAGGAACCTAGGTTCCTTCTGCCTGAAATATTTCCTTCTCCTAGTCTTCTCCCCAACTCCCACTCATTCCTTAGATCTCAGGCGAAAGCCCCACTTCCTCACTACTATGGTTTGAATGTTTATGTCTCTCCAAAAATTCATCTGTTGAAAACTCATAACCAGTGTGATGGCTTTAGGAGATGAGGCCTTTGGAGGTGATTAGATAATGAAGACAGAGCCCTCATGAATGGGCTTTCTGCCCTTATAAGAGAGGCCCCAGAGAGCTACCTTGCCCCTTCCACCATGTGAGGACGCAGAGGAAAGGTGCCATCTAGGGACCAGAAAGCAGCCTTCGCTAGACACACACTCTGACTCTGCTAGCACCTTGATCCTGGATTTCCCAGCCTCCAGGATTGTAAGAAATAAATTTTTGTTGTTTACAAGCTACCCAGTTTATGGCATTTTGCTATAGCAGCCTGAAAGGACTAAGGTCCTCAAGAAAGTTAGGTTGGATCTTTGCGATTTACATTGTCTAAACTCCCAGTATTTCTTTTTCAGTGAACTTATCTCAATGATATTTCAATAAATAATTGCCTAAGCAGCTATTTAATTTATTTAAATTAGATCAAGAAAGGAAACATAAGAATATCCTCAATCACATAGTAACACCTACAAATCAAGAACAGAAACAAAGCAACCACATAGAAAAAATGGGCAAGGATACAGTCAGAAAATTCAAAGAAGGAAAAAAAAACTAAAATGCTGAAAACTATGAAAATTTGTCTCCATCGATCAGGAAAATAAGAAGTAAAACTATCATAAAGCATTATTTCTTTTTTTTCCTCTTTAGACTGGGAAACAGGAAAGCATTTGCAAACAATGCTATTAGACTAGGAAAGGGTGTTCTTACATGCTTCTGGAAATTGGTACTAACTTTTTGGAGAACAATCTGGTGGTAATGATTGAAATGCAAAATGCACATATACCTTCCTCTAGCATTTCCATTTGTAGAGAAATATATGTAGACAAAAATTTCTGTAAAAGACTATCGATTATAGCATTGTTTTTGTATAGCCAGAAAAAAAGGAGATAAGTAAGTGGCATGACGAGGGAAATGTTTATAACTTGTGGTACATCTAATATTCTCTGAACTACCTTAGAATAATAGGTAAGTCTGAGAGTGCCATAGGAGGTCTAGTGTATATTGATGAAAGAAAGAAAGTTACAGAACAAACAATCCCATTTCTATAAAAACAAAATTTTATATATCCCTGCTCACACATGCATAGAAAGTGTCTGAATGGGCACAGGTCAAAATATCAACAGTGATTATGCCTGGAAAGGAATAAGGAAGTGGTAAGAAACAGACTCTCATTTTTTACTTGATATATGTTTTACTGATAATTTTTTTAAATATTTATTTATTTATTTATTTTTTCCCAAATTCTGTGGGTACAAATATTGTTAGGGTTACATATCTTGCCCCTGCCCCCCTCCCCACCCTCCTCTGCCAGAGCTTCAAGCGTGTCCAGTCTTCAATTGGTGCACCCTGTGCCCACCATGAAAGTGAGTACCCTTCCCCTTCTCCCCACTTCCACCTGTTCACCCCTCATTAACAAAAAAATTTTTTTTTAGACATTTTGGTTACAGTGTGTTTCTTTGCCTCTCCCTAAAAAGGGATAGAGGTAATCCTTTCCCCCCTATAATGCTCATCACATCCTTAAGATGTGGGTCTCCCCCCTCAGATCCCTGTTGAACACTGCATTGTTGGGCATCTATCCAAAAGAACACAAGTTACTCTATTATAAAGACATCTGTACCTGAATGTTTATAGCAGCACAATTCACTATTGCACGGACATGGAAACTACCCAAGTGCCTGTCAATTCATGAATGGATAACTAAAATGTGGTATTTACTCACAATGGAATATTACTCGATCCTAAGAAACGATAGTGAACTAGCACCGTTTATGCTATCTTGGATTAAGCTTAAGCCTGTAATACAAAGTGAGACGACACAAGACCTGGAAAATGGGCTACACATCTACTCGCCATCAAATTGGTACTGACAACCTAAAACTATGGTACTGATAATTTTTTAAAAAATAAGTATGTATGTAACCTTAACATTTGTACCCCCATAATATGCTGAAATAAAAAAAAATTAAAAAATATAAGCATGTATATAACTAAAACAAAAAAAAGTAAAACAAGAGGCTGCATCTCCAAGGACTCAGGGTAGGGAGACACCCCATCCCTGTCTTGACCATATTCAAGTTTCTGCGGGATTCCTTCTCAGAACCAGAGTTTGCAGCACATGTAAGTGAACCCCATATCCAGACTGATCTCCCAGGTCCTCCCTGGTTGCCATCCTGGGATCAGCTGAGCTGCCAAGCCATAGTCACCAATACTGATGTTAGAACCACCGTCTCATGGGCCCCACTCCCCAGAGAGGGCAGTGAGGTTGGACAATGACACACCTGGGACTCCATGCTGGTGACAACCGTGGAATCCAAGCAGAAGTACCTGATAAAACTTCAGCCTCCAGCACCTTCCCCAGACATGTCCTCCTGTCCCAAAAAGCAGAAGCACCAACCACTGGGAGTCTGGTGCTCTACCCTCAACCGCTCCCTGATGCCTATCTTTCTGCTGTGTTGGGCCACCTCCTCTGTCTTCCCTGAGAGGTCTGCTCTGTGCTGCTGTCAAAACAGGACATGGTGACAAATGCTGCCTGAAAGCGGGTGGGAGCACCAGGCCCGGCCCACTCCAGTCCAGCCGAGGGTCCACGGTAAGGCACTGGGAGGGCTCCACACCAGCATACGGCAGTTTCTGAGCCTTGGACAATTCCTAGACAGGCTTTCAGTAATTTTGGGGAGGGAGGACTATCTTTCTCAAAATTCTTTGCACATGATGAATATCATCAAGTTTGTCTTTGACCCCATAAGTCTTCTTCTTTTGCCTTTTTCCTCCCTTCATAGGGTATCTTCCCTACACCATCGTGAATAACACTGTATCTTTGTGGACTCTCTCACTTTCCCTCATTGAAACCTATCCACAAAAAAGTACGAATGATTTACATAGTCAAGAGTAATTCCTTTCAGGGAAATTTTCCAGGAGTTAGAGAAAATAACTAAAGGACTCCGGAGAGTTTCAACCAGTTGGGGATGTATGATCAGTAATCAGACTTAGGTGACCCAGAAATCATCCTCTGGACATGGCTGTCCTTTTTGTTTTATCTTAACAACTGGACCCAGATATTTCTTCCCACTTCTGAGAATTAAAGATCAAACAGGAAAACTCAGAGAATAGATTAAGTTGTGTTATCCAAGTGCCTCCTCTATTTACAAAGGGCAATGTATGGATCAGATTGTCGGCAGTTTATAAGGACCTATTCTGTGATAGGGAACCCAGAATCCTATAGGAATTTAAAAGAAACAACTTCTCACTGTTTCATAGGACTTTTAAAGGGTCTTCACATCTATAGTCTCTTCTCTTTTTTAAATAAAGCTTATATATTGAAACCAGTTATTATTCTTCGCATTTCCCAGAAGAAGAAACTGAGGCCCCCAAGAAGGGAAGTGATTTTTCCAAGGTCTCAGGAAATTTTCATGGCAGACCTGGAACCAAAGCCCGGATCTTCCATTTCCTGGGTAAAAACTCATTTCTACACACCACGCTGCTGTTTGGTTTTTTTATCCATACCCTTTTATAAAGCAAGATTCTCCTCTAGTAGTTCTCCATTCTTGGCTCCCCAACTCCTGCCCACGGTCCCCTCCTCTGCCCATATGCTACACTGTGGGTCAGGCAGGATAGTCTCTCCCAGCCATTAGGAAGACCAGAAGGACGCCAAGTTTCCAGGAAGCTCCCCTCCAATCACTCTGGGACTCTCTCCAGCCTCATGTGTAGCTTTGTTATCACAGGAGTTACCCGGACATTGGCCCAGGTAGCAGCCCCAGGCTGCTAATTGCCAAGTAGAGCTTAGTCCATTCTTAGGCCTTCTTTTGACATGAAAAGAGACATCCTGTGTTTCGTAAACCATGATCTCAGGGCCAGCTGATGCTCAGCCCTGGAGGCTAAATTGCGAACTTTCATCTGAAGAGCAAAATTACAATGACAGGCTTAAAAGAAAAAACAAGCACAGAAAGAGAAGGGAGCCCAGGTGTTAAATAGATGAGGTAGGAGAGGAAGGGCATTGCTTCTGAGTTAGACTGATTTGTGATCAACCTGGATCCAACCCTACTCTGTGACCTTGAGAAAGTTAATCTATTTATCTGTTCCTCAGTTTTATGATCTGAAAATAGGAATAATAATATCCACTCTCTAGTGTTATAATGAGGATTAACTAGAAAAAAATATGATAGGTACTTATCATTGGCCAATGCACAGGATAATTCAGGAAAAAGTAAGAAACAAAAAGGAAAGTAAAAACTGGAATAATGACAGAAAACTTAAGAGGTAGCATAACCCCACGGTTGAGAGCCATGGACTTCGAGGTCAGAACTAAATTCACGTTTTAGTTCTGCCACGTATGAACTCTGTGACCTTGAACATGCCACAGAATTCCTCTGAGCTTCAATTTCCTCATCTTTAAAGTGGAGGTAATACTACTTATATCACAGAATTGCTGTGATCACATGAAAAACACACATAAAGCTCCTAGAATAATTCCTGGTATATAGTAAGTGCTCAGGAAATGCAGCTACCACTTTTAGTCCTCATTCATCATCATGCCTTATTGAAATCAAGTCAGGATATTCAACATCATATTATGAATTGCTACATTTTTATAACTGAAAAACCTGATGTTTGTTCTTTTGAGCTGTACCATGGTGGCATCTTTTAACTTGAACCATAAAAGCAGACAGACCTGGAGTGATAAATAAATGCAATTCTGTGGGGAAGCTAAATAAATGAAATGGGCAGTCAGGCATGTATGAGCACTCAAGGTATCCAAACATCAGTGTGGAGTCCAGCCACCACTTAACACTGAGTTACACTGAGCAGATCACTTGACCTTCCTGAGCCTTAGTATTCCCACCTGTGGAGTAAGGATAATTAGTGATTGTTGCAGGGACACATAACTAGACATGTCCTGGGGTTGCCATAGGATTATGTGAGATGATATAAGTAAAAGTGTAGGTACATAAAAGTATATGTAAAAGTATATGCAAAAGTGCCTTACACAGGGATATTTCTTAATTGTTTGCACTTGTTCTCCTAACAACCAAATCGCAAAATCTATGAATTCTTTGAATAGCCATAAATACAGCTTATTTGTGGACTGTCAACTCTGATGCCCATCTCAAAAAGGCTATTTGATTATTATCTGTGACCAGATAAACTCATTGTGACTATCCTGTAATGAAAGACCCGACACATAGCACCTTGCTTAGTTCTAGGAACCACATTTTTGAGGACAGAGACAAAGTGGAACAGGTTCACAGTAGAGAGACCCAGATGCAGAAAAACCCAGAGACTCCATGTTTAACAAGGCTGAAAAATTGATTGAAAAAATTGGCAGCCTTTACTGAATACATGCCAGGGAGCAGGTACTCTCATTTAATCCTCATAACAACTTTAAGAGTACTATACTATTAACATCCCCATTTTACAGATGAGAAAACTAAGGCTGGGCTTGTGACCACTCCACAGTGCTGCCTTTGCTGGTTGTTTACATTTCTCAAGAGTTGTCATGTTGAGGCATAATAGGCTTTTTCTGTGAGATCCCAGAGGACCAACCTTATTCCAGTGGACAGAAATGAGAGGCAATCATATTTCAGCTTCTCCTACAAAGGAAGAAATGCTGACAATTAGAACTTTCTGCCACTGACAGCATTCAAGAGGAGGAGGGATGTTCATTTCCCCAGGATCCTATCAAAGGAGGTTGAACACTGAGTGAAAGGCTTGGTTAAATCTATGGTCTTTATAGTTTTTGCTCAAATACTCTCTAATTAAAACCTATGCACTTTTTTAAAATGGGTATATAAAATTATTCATCAGATGCATAAATAGTTGTAAGGATATAATATGTAATATATAGTAAAGTTTTAAGACAAAACTTTACCTTATTTCTTAAAATATATCCAATGACATCTAAACACCGCCGTGACCTGATACTCATATCATCCATTTTAAAAATGCAAGAATAAGGACACCCTTAATCGCTATAAGCTTCATGTTATTCCTCTTCAATTTAAACATGCATTTCCATTTTTCTTCTGCTATACAAATTTTATCTTATTGTAATAAATTTTTATGCTGGAAAATATTTTATAACCACCCATCTTTTCTCAATGAAAAAAACCCATAAAACTTATTTTTAATTTCTTATGAATATAAAATTTTAAGCATTAAAAATAATCAGAAAAAAATAATCTGAACTATTGTTATAATTATTAGTAGTAAACAACAGACAAAAATTACGTAATTATTAAATAGCTTCAATTATATAAATTTGCTAATGTTCACCTATTTTGACCTACAAAAATGGTAACTTTGTATTGTAATATATCACAAATTTTGAAAATAATTATTATACTTAAGTAATAACATTTTAATTAAAGACACTTAACAGAGTAATGGGTTTTTTAATTCACGTATCCAGAAATAAGAGTTATTTATTACTAGAAAAAGTCAAAGTCAGCATCAATTCTATTACTATTTGTTTTTCATTTGTTACATGGGAGACAGGATAATGCATAAGGTGATATCTCAAAAAGAGATATCTCAAAAAGGTGATATCTCAAAAAGATGAGTTTAGAAAAAAGAAGTATGGAAATTAAGAAACTTATTCTGTAAAAACCATGTCTGTGGACTCTTTGAGAACTCTTTGGGCATCTGCAAGAGAATGCAACCCACGAAGTGAAAATTGCCAAATCAAATGTCCTTTGACATCCCTTTCAGCAGGCAGATTCCTTGATTATACAGCTCATCAACAAGCCTTACTACCATGAATAAGATGTCTCGGTTTTAATTTAAGGAATTCTGTTATATAGTGGCTGATGGTATAGCCATTGGAGCCAGATAAATATGACTTAAATTCATATTTTGCCCTTTATGAGCATAAACTTTCCATGCCTCAGTTTCCTAATGTATAAAACTGAAATAAAAATAATAGTAATAGCCTTAGGGGTTATTGATTTAAATGTGATAATGCAGAAACACCCCTGGCTCAAGGTAAACGCTCTGTTAATGTTAGCGGTGGTGATAGTAATGATGTTGATGATGAAAAATCCATATTATTTTGGAAGATTGTTAGCACTTGATCCCTTTATCAGCATCACATGTAGTTGATCTGGAAGCACAACAGTAACTAAACAGCCTGTTCCTATGTCCAAGTCTATAAAAATGATTCTTTTTGTTCTTATGGCAACAGATGGACAATACCAGCTGGACCAGTGTGTCCCATTTTGTTCTCTTGGGCATTTCTACCCACTCAGAAGAGCAGATCCCACTCTTCCTTCTTTTTCTACTCATGTACACAATCAGCATTTCTGGCAACTTTGCCATCATCGCACTGATTATCTCCTCTCCCCACCTCCACACCCCCATGTACATCTTCCTCAGTAACTTGGCCTTGGCGGACATCTGCTTCACCTCCACCACTGTGCCCAAGATGCTTCAGAATATCTTCTCCCCTACAAAGACCATCTCCTACGTGGGCTGCTTAGCCCAGACTTATTTCTTCATTTGCTTTGCAGCCATGGAAAACTTCCTCCTGGCTGTGATGGCCTACGACAGGTACATTGCCATCTGCCACCCTTTCCGCTACCCTGTGATCCTGACCAGAGTACTGTGTGCACAGATGGTGGCCATGTGCCATGCCCTCTCCCACCTTCATGCCCTGCTGCACACCTTGCTCATGGGCAGGCTGATCTTCTGTGCAGATAACAGGATCCCCCACTTCTTCTGTGACCTCTACCCTCTGATGAAGATCTCCTGCACCAGCACCCACCTCAACACCCTGATGATTCACACAGAAGGCGTTGTTGTCATCAATGGAGCTCTGGTCCTCATTATTGCCTCCTATGCCTGCATCATCTCCGCGGTCCTCCAGATCCCCTCAGCCAAGGGCAAGTGGAGAGCCTTTTCCACCTGTGGCTCCCACATCACTGTGGTGGCCATGTTCTATGGCACCCTCACGTGGGTCTACTTCCGGCCCCTTTCCAGCTATTCAGTGACCAAGGGGCGCATTGTGACAGTCATGTACACAGTGGTGACGCCCATGGTGAACCCCTTCATCTACAGCCTGAGGAATGGGGATGTCAAGGGAGCCTTCAGGAAATGGAGGAACAGAATATGGACTTCTTTCTTTAGATAAAACTCCAAAACACAGTTCAGAGTTTTACCTATGATTCTGGGTAAACAATTTTGTGCCTCATAGATCTGCTCCCTTTAAGACTTCCTAGATATGTACTTAATATTTAAATTAAGTACATATCATAGATTTTCTCATTAGATATTGTCCTAAGATAACTCTTAAACCCAAAGGAACCACCATGAACTTATGTAAAACACTATCATTGCTTCAACCATAATTAAAGGTGTTCTCTGTGCCTGCAATTAAACACCAGGGCTGTAACTCTCAGATTTCCTAGATCCAATCAACAGAAGCCAATTCTGGTTTATTCATGAAAGATTGAAGCTTATTGAAAAGATAACTGGGGCTCATGAATTTCCAAGGCTCAAAAAATGTACAAGAATAAGAAAGATCATGTAGTCAGAACCACAGCTGTAATCATATCCCAGAACTAGTCTGTAGCCAGCAAACTCTGTTCCCTGCAGCTTGCACCCTCACCAGCAATGCCAGCAATAGTCACTGGGCATAGCCCTTGGAGGCCTAAAAGCTGAACATTACCATCCCCAGGAAGATCTGCCCACTTCTTATTCTTTTCACCACTATCTCTAAATTCAAAATAAGGTTGTGTATCTGATTGGCCAAGAATTGGTCACTTGCCTATACTCTAGCTGCTGGAGAGAGCAGTGTTAGTGCCTTTATTTTCAATAAGTTTATATAAGACACATGTAATGGGGTAACTACTCCAATATGGGAAGGGGGACATGATGACAATGTCTACTATATGGGGTCAGAAGTTACAAAGTCTCCAGAATTAAGCACTGCCACGCTCTCCAATTTGCATCTTCTTAACCTTCCTCACCTGCACTGTTCAAGGATAACTTAAACTCCTTCTGTCTCAGCAGGCTCCAAATCATCCCCACAGTTGGCACATGGAACTCACCTAACACTGGGTGTTTGTCTGCTGACCAATCAGTGCCGGGCATGGGGAACAGATTCAGGAGCCAAGATGTCTATTATTCAAATGTCGATTCTTCAGACTCATGGGTCAAGAGGAAGATGTGAGAGGGGCCTCCCCGGACATGGGGCAGAAGATGCAAGTGCAGACTGAATTAGTCCATCTGTCTGTACAAAATTTCTCTTACAGAACAAGAGTAGTTATGACACTGGGGTGAGAAGGAGCTAAAATTGTGGCAATTTTGTGTAATGTGCTAGGCGGGTTTCTTGTAACCTACATAGAAAACATAGTCAAAAGTGATACCATTGAAATAGGTATAAGAAGGTATATTTCTTAAGTCTTTGTATCCCCAAAGCATGCTGGGTTAGACAATAAATTATATGGACAACCTCGTTATAAAGCCTCTTCTGACCACCATCCCAATTCCCCAGCACAGGTTGACTGGATGTACCTTTCTGTGTTCACACCACTTACTCTATGCATGGTTCCCTGCATTTCATTGCTCTCATTTGTTTACAGCCCATCTCCCTCTACTCTCTTATAAGCTTTTTCAGAATATGTATCCCAAACATGTTCTGCACAAGTTCTGGCACATAATACATTGTTAACAAATAGTCGTTAAATAAATTTAAGAAAGAAATGAAAATCCCACAGCTGGTAGAATGGTGATTGAAAGCCACACTGACAACATGAGGCAAATACATTTCCTGATGAGCATAGCACACTGTGGTTGTCTCTAAGGCTCCATGATTCATGTTGCTTTGTGCAGTCCTTGTTGACTCACATACACATCAAGTCTCAACTTAGCCATTGGGTATCTGAAGTTCAATCACTGGAACTGGCACTCTGGCTTGAGCTTTGGTTATTTTCCCAGGGGCTTTGACATCATGTCATTCCACCCTTGAACACTGAGCATTGGACTATGGTTATTCTCCTTTAGAACCAGATTAAAACTACTTTATTTCCTCATCCAGCATCTCATCTGCCCCTCACACTTCCTATCCCCTTTCGCTCACGTTGCTGATATCCTATCTGGCCTTGTGCTGAAGCCTGGCTGATGTGTCTGGGTAACTTGCCCAGCTGGGGCCTGGCTAACAGCCAAGAGAAGCTTCTGGACATGGGAAAACAGTAGATGTGGTATGGATGCAGTAAAAAGGGAATACTATACACTGTTGGTGGGAATGGAAATTAGTATAACCTCTGTGGAAATCAATATGATTTTTCAAAGAACTAAAAGTAGGTCTACCACTCAATCCTGCAATCTCACTACTGGGCATCTATGCAGAGGAAAAGCAATCATTATTTCAAAAAGATACCTGCACTGTGTGTTTACTGAATGCAGTACAAAGAACTGATGAGCTGAGCTCAGCCTAGAGTACTGGCCCACAGAACTGTGAGCAATAAAATCACTGTTATCTGAACAACTAAATTTTGGAGTGGTTCATTGTGTAGCAACAAGTAACTTAAACAGGCTTCTCGGATGATTTGCATGAATCTTTATAATCCCATCTTTCATTTTTAAGATGGGAATGATAATGACATCCATTTCATTTGGTTGCTGTTAGGATTAAACAAAATACATAATTGCAATCATTTAGAATAGAGTCTGAAATGCTCAATAAATGCCATTTTATATGAAAATGATAAAAATCATTAAACTTTAACAAAAAATGTTCACTGAAAGATTACAGCCAGCCCCCAGCATACATGACACACAGAATCTTTCCAGTTTCTCTCCTAGAGGTTTTATCTCTATAAAAATGCTTCTTCTGGAATGGCCTAAATCATATTACACTCTGGAAATTGCATTTCTATGATATATAAAGTGAAGCAACAAGTGTTAAGAGAGTTTCTCCTTTTCACTCAGATCTGGGAGCTCATGAAGGAAATTAGAAGAGAAATTATTCCACATCAAGAACTCACTTGGGGAGGTTGGAAAAAATGGCGGAGTAGAGGTAACTCTCCGGACTTCTGCTCCCAGAGAAGGAGACACAGATCTTGGTCTCCTACACGCACGAGTGGATCTCCCCACTACAAAGACAGCGTTGAGAATCCGCAGAGGTTCAGCGAGGGACTCTCATAAAAGGATAAACAAGGTGATCAGGAAATAAGATCGTGTTCTCTGGAGAGTGCAAAGCAAACAATAGGGCGTGTGGGAGGGCACCAGCCTGCCAGGCCAGGTGGTGAAGTGGGATCAGATCCACAGGAGAACTCCTTGCTTCCCCATTGACCTCCACACCCACCCAGCCAGAGACCTGTCTGAAACTGTGGGAAATCGCAGCAGAAGAAGAGGGTGCTGGCCGGTGCTAGGACGGCTCCAAGATGAGAGGAAACTGATCTGCGCAGACAGGGGAGGCAGTTAGAGGTCTTGCCTCTGATAACCAGGGAGACTAAGCGGGGGCTCTAAGTTGGAACTGCCCCAGGCGAATAAAACCGCACAGGGCGGTCAGTAAAAGCCTGGGCTCCGACTGAACAGGCGGGTGGGCAGGCAGCGTGGAGGAACCTGCGGGGCGTCCAACCTGGCACCGGCTGCACCCTAATGAGTCGCCCCCAGTACTGGTGCCCTACGAGTGAGCTAGCGATTGCCATTGAAGGGGTCCACAGCCCAGCCATCAACGGCCAAGCCCCCCGCCCCCCCAGACTAGAGTCTCTCCTGGCAAATCCCGCCCCTACATAATCTGTGATTGGCTCGTCAGGCCTGGCTCCATCAAGGATCTACTGAGAAGTCTAGCAGCCGAGGGGAGTTACAGCCACTGGGGTGCAGGCCATGCAGGGCAGACTGGGGAGATGCGGCCTCCCCTCAGCCTGCATCTCTCTTGCCCAAAGTGGTAGGCTCCACCCCTGGAGGCAGGGCGAGACAAGAAAACCCACTTTCCCCAAAAGCTACCCCTGTCAGGGGAACCTTCCAAGTGTGGTGGAAGAGCTCCCCCCAGTGGTTGATCAAGAAACTACAAAAAGTAGACGACTGAGCTCTAGCAATTGACCCAGAGGGGAGGACCCAACGCAATTCAAACAATCAGGCAGAAAATACTCCCCCTAGGAGATATACCAACTCTCAAGAAATGGAGCCTGAACAAACCCAAAACACTAAAATGACAGAAGAAGAATTCCAAAATTGGATTGTTAAAAAGCTCAATGAAATGCAAGAAAAAATGGATAACCAACACAAAGAAACTACAAAGAAGACACAAGAGTTGGAAGAAAGATTCACTAAGGAGATCGACATCTTGAAGAAGAATCAATCAGACATCCTCGATATGAAGAATTTATTCAGGGAAATTCAAAACACAGTGGAAAGCCTCAAAAATAGGGTGGACCAAACAGAAGAAAGAATCTCAGAGCTGGAAGACAACTCATTCAAATCAAATAAATTAATCACAGAGCTAGAGCAGAAAAATAAGAGACATGAGCAAAGCTTACAAGAATTGTGGGATTATATGAAGAAAAATAACCTGCGGGTCCACTGGATTCCGGAGAAGGAAGGAGAAAAAACCCAAGGGTTAGATAAGCTTTTTGAAGAAATAATTGAGGAAAACTTCCCAGGTCTAACCAGTAACCTAGAATTAGAAATACAAGAGGCCAAAAGGACTCCTGGGAGATACAATGCAAATGGGAAAACACCACGCCATGTAGTCATCAGACTGACCAAAATATCAACAAAATAGACCCTCCTACAAGCTGTTAGATGCAGGAAGGAGGTTAAATATAAAGGAAAACCAATCAGAATAACTCCAGATTTCTCAACTGAAACAATACAAGCAAGGAGGGAATGGGGACCCACTCTCACTCTTTTAAAACAAAATAATGCCCAGCCTAGAATCTTGTACCCTGCAAAATTAAGCTTCCTATATGAAGGAGAAATTAAGACATTCTCAGATAAGCAAAGTCTCAGAGAATTCACCAAGACAAGAACAGCCCTACAAGAAGTACTCAAAACAATGTTACGCACGAAACACCATAATAAAAACTCACGAATATAAAAACAACCAAAACCCAATGATTAAAGGCCAGATATTACACTGGCTCAAGACAGAAATCAAAGCAACAACATCCAACCCAACAGAATGAACAGTAATCTACCTTACCTTTCAGTTCTCTCAATAAATGTGAATGACTTAAACTCTCCACTCAAGAGACATAGGCTGGCTGAATGGATAAGAAAATACAGGCCAAGTATATGCTGTCTTCAGGAAACACATCTAACCTGCAAGGATGCATATAGACTAAAAATAAAAGGGTGGAGATCAGTATTCCAAGCAAGTGGAAGCCAAAAGAAGGCTGGCGTGGCAGTTCTAATTTCAGACGATTTAGTTTCTAAACCAACAAAAGTAGTGAAAGACAAAGAGGGTCATTATATAATGGTGAAGGGCACAGTTCAACAAGAAGAGATAACAATTTTAAATATATATGCACCCAACTTAGGTGCACCCAGATTCATAAAGCAAAGCTTACTGGAGCTAAGCAAATGGATTAATAGCAACTCCATAATCACCAGAGATTTCAACACCCCACTGATGGCACAAGACAGATCCTCCAAACAAAAATTAATAAAGAAATAATGGACTTAAACAAAACTCTAGAACAATTGGGTCTGACTGACATTTACAGGACATTCTACCCCAAATCCACTGAATATATATTTTTCTCATCAGCTCAAGGGACATTCTCTAAGGTTGACCATATCCTAGGATACAAAGTAAACCTCAAGAAATTTCAAATAATAGAAATCATACCATGTATCTTTTCAGATCACAGTGGAATAAAAGTAGAAATCAACCCTAACAGAAGCTCACATTTCTACACAAATACGTGGAAATTAAACAACTTCCTACTAAATGACTACTTCATAAATGAAAAATCAAGATGGAAATAAAAAAATTCTATGAACAAAATGACAATGGAGAGACAAGTTATCAAATCCTTTGGGACACAGCTAAAGCAGTTCTGAGAGGAAAGTTT
>VSMD01133900.1:0-28730 GCA_008750895.1 Mirza zaza | reverse complement strand
AAAACCCCAAAGATTTAACCAAGAAACTCCTGGAACTGATAAATGAATTTAGTAAAGTCTCAGGATACAAAATCAATACACAGAAATCAGAGGCATTCATATACGCCAACAACAATCTAATTGAGAACAAAATCAAAGGCTCAATTCCCTTCACAATAGCAACAAAGAAATTAAAGTACCTAGGAATATACTTAACCAAGGAGATAAAAGACCTCTACAGGGAGAACTATGAAACACTGAGGAAGGAAATAGCAGAGGATGTAAGCAGATGGAAATCCATACCATGCTCGTGGTTCGGCAGACTCAACATCATTAAAATGTCTATACTACCCAAACTGATCTACAGATTCAATGCAATATCTATTAAAATCCCATCAGCATTCTTCACAGATATAGAAAAAATAATTTTACGCTTCGTTTGGAACCAAAGAAGACCCCGCATATCAAAAGCAATTCTAGGCAACAAAAACAAAATGAGAGGTATTAATATGCCAGATATCAAACTATACTACAAAGCTGTAGTAATTAAATCAATCTGGTATTAGCACAAAAATAGGAATATTGACCAGTGGAACAGATCTGAGAATCCTGATATAAAACCATCCTCATATAGCCATATAATCTTTGACAAAGCAGACAAAAACATACACTGGGGAAAATAATCCCTTTTCAATAAATGGTGCTGGGAAAACTGGATAGCCACTTGTAGAAGGCTGAAGCAGGACTCATACCTTTCACCTCTCATAAAAATCAACTCACGCTGGATAATAGACTTAAACCTAAGGTATGAAACTATTAGAATTCTAGAGGAAAATGTTGGAAACACTCTCCTAGACATCAGCCTAGGGAAAGAGTTTATGAAGAAGACCCCAAAGGCAATCACAGCAGCAACAGAAATAAATAAATGGGACATGATCAAACTAAAAAGCTTCTGGACAGCCAAAGAAATTGTCATGAAAGTAAACAGACAACCTACAGAATGGGAGAAAATTTTTCCAAGCTACACACCTGATAAGGGGCTGATAACTAGAATATACTTAGAACTCATGAAAATCAGCAAGAAAAAATCAAACAACCCTATTAAAAAGTGGGCAAAGGACATGAACAGAAACTTTTCTAAAGAAGACAGAAGAATGGCCAACAAACATATGAAAAAAAGCTCAACATCTCTAATCATCAGGGAAATGCAAATCAAAACCACAATGAGATATCACTTAACTCCAGTGAGAATGGCCTTAATCAAAAAGTCCCCAAACGATAAATGCTGGCGTGGATGCGGAGAGAGAGGAACACTCCTACACTGCTGGTGGGACTGCAAACTAGTTCAACCTCTGTGGAAAGCAATATGGAGATACCTTAAAGCAATACAAGTGGATCTACCATTTGATCCGGCAATCCCATTACTGGGCATCTACCCAAAAGATCCAATGACACTCTACAAAATAGACACCTGCACTGGAATGTTTATAGCAGCACAATTCATAATTGCAAGGCTGTGGAAACAGCCCAAGTGCCCATCAATCCAAGAATGGATTAATAAAATGTGGTATATGTATACCATGGAGTACTATTCAGCTCTAAGAAACAACGGTGATATAGCACATCTTGTATTTTCCTGGTTAGAGCTGGAACCCATACTACTAAGTGAAGTATCTCAAGAATGGAAAAACAAGCACCACATATACTCACCAGCAAACTGGTATAACTGAGCAGCACCTAAGTGGACGCATAGGAACTAGAGTAATAGGGTATTGGGCAGGTGGGAAGACGGAGGGGGGTGGGTGTATACATGCATAATGAGTGAGATGTGCACCATCTGGGGGATGGTCACGCTGGAAACTCAGACTTGTGGGGGGAGGGGGGAAAGGGCATTATTTGAAACCTTAAAATTTGTACCCCCATAATAATGCTGAAATAAAAAAAAGTTAAAAAATAAGTACATCGTGATTACATTTGTTACCAAAAGCTAGGCACTTGTTCTCGAGGCTGCATCAGAAGAGCGAGAACAAGTGCTTTGAGGAGGAAGGAAAGACATTTCATTACTTTGCCAGCAAAGGAGGAGGATGGAGACTCCTGTCTGAAATGCCATCATCCTCCTATTAAGCAGACATAGAGCTTTTAAAGGATGGGTTCTCAGCTTTAGGCAATTGCTGTTCAACCACAGCTGATGGTCCTGATCATCCCATCTCCGCTGAGGACAATCCTGTGACCTCCACCCAGGACTTCCCTTTACCAGGTCGGCTGGGCTGGATCATCTCCTTTAGTGCAAATAACAAAAGACTCACCCTGCTCCTCCCAACCACGGGCCTGAGGCAGGGATGCAGGTTTATTTTTTATTTTTTTGAGACAGGGTCTGGCTTTCTTGCCCAGGCTAGAGTGAGTGCCGTGACGTCAGCCTAGCTCACAGCAACCTCAAACTCCTGGGCTCAAGCAATCCTACTGCCTCAGCCTCCCGAGTAGCTGGGACTACAGGCATGTGCCACCATGCCCGGCTAATTTCCACCTGCCTCAGCCTCCCAGAGTGCTAGGGTTACAGGTGTGAGCCACCCCGCTCGGCCAGCCAGGATGCAGGTTTTTGTTCTCAAAAAGGAGAAGAGGATGTCTTAAAGAGACAGAAAATATTTTTGCCATTTTTTTTTCCAGGCCATTCCCTCTGTTACACATTTAGGGCCCACCCAGCTAACCCAGGATAATCTCCTCATCTCAAGATCCTTAACTTAAGCACATCTGCAAAGTCCTTTTTGGCACATCAGAAAACATTCACAGGTTCGGGGGATTAATGTGGATATGCTTGGGGCCATTATTCCGTCTGCTGCAGATGGTATATTGTTCACTCTGGGAAAATGTGTATTGCTTGGTATCTGGGAATGGCGTATCTCTTTCTGCTTTGCACTGAAGTATTTAGAAGTGTAAAAGAAGGGAACAACTTCCAGGTCGGATGCAAGCTGAACAAGTTCCCTGTGCAGAAATCGTTAGCTGTGTTATTTCTTGTGTGGGATTATTAGCCATCCCCAGTGTAGTGGCCTGAATGCTTCAAGCCCATTCTCATATGGGCTATGCCTTTTGTCTAAAGAAAGGGTTTAGGCAGCTGGGGGAAGCATGACCCTTGAGACAGTTGGTACCGTTTTGTGCAAAGCTAATCCTTATCTTACAGGCTTTGGTCTGCTCTTTGTTAACTCATCTCTATAATATCCCCGTCTGACCGGCGAGGTGCTGGGAATGTCCTCACCACCTGATTACCCTGCAGAAAGCAAACGTCCGGGCCCATATATGGAGCTCCTTCTACGGAAGCTGTGGAGACTGGGCTCTCATTCCTAAAGCAGGATAGACCCTTGGGCTTTGTTGACCCCAGACCCTGGCCTCAGTGAACCTTTTCAGAAAAGCAGGGAGGCTTGAGATAGGGTGTATTTATGGGAGGCAAGGAATGCAGTAAGAGAGATTTTGACTCTTGAGAAGCCCTGCAGGGGTATCAGATGGAGTCGGAGTGAGGCTATGGCTGCCCACACCCTCTGGGCTGGCTGCCTCTTGTCTGAACTCCGGTCTACACCAGCAGAAGGCCCAATTTGTGGAAGCAGCCCTGCCCAATCGGAAAATGTGTCCAGACTGGGAGTTCTCCAGTATGATCTTGAAGGTGCTCAGGGAATTTTATGGAGTCCAAAATGTGACTCCTTGGTATAAAAGGTATTTCAAATTAAAGGCCCTTGGAGATCAACAGGCTTTGGAAGGGACTTTCCCTCTATCTGTATAAGATCAGACAGACCCATCAAATACGGACAATTGCCTTTTCTTCCCCTTCCTTTTTTCCCCAATATATTGCAGGAAAGATGAAGAATGCAATCAGACCTGGCCCAACCCATTTTAAAGATAATACCTGTCTCTCAGGCCAATTTCATTTCCAAAGAGAATCATTTACAAGTCAATCTGTTTTCCCCATCCATTCATTCTCCCACTTATCTATTCATCCTCCCGAGTAACCATTTATTGCCCCTAAACAGAATCCCTGTATTCCTCATCTCCCCTCCCCTCTAAGATGAGGGTATATAAATTTCTGGACCTCACTGGGATACTGGGTAATCACTCCACATTTCTCCTAGCATGCATGGCAAATAAATCTCTTCCTCTTATTAATCTGCCTATTGTGGGCTGATCATTCAGTGAACCTTCTAGGGCTAAGACGAAGTTTCCCATCACCACCACAGTTTGGCGTAGCTAGCAGGATTTTCGAAGCTCTCTGCTCTTCTGAAAGCCACAGTGAGGAGAATCTGGACTCTGACCAGCTGACAACATGGTAAGACACCTTAACTTACCAGTCAGACTCCTCGTTTTCCTCTGTCTCTCTGTGGGCTCTGGTTGAGCAGACAGTGAAGATCATTGTCTCTTTTGCCTTTCCAAATTTAAGATTAATGAGAGAGGCCGGGCGTGGTGGCTCATGCCTGTAGTCCTAGCACTCTGGGAGGCCGAGGTGGGCAGATTGCTCAAGGTCAGCAGTTTGAGACCAGCCTGAGCAA
This sequence comes from Mirza zaza, assembly GCA_008750895.1. Taxonomy (NCBI): domain Eukaryota; kingdom Metazoa; phylum Chordata; class Mammalia; order Primates; family Cheirogaleidae; genus Mirza; species Mirza zaza. Next base: position 24,222 of record VSMD01133900.1, on the reverse strand, counting down.
GAGCGAGACCCCGACTCTACTAAAAATAGAAATAAATTAATTGGCCAACTAAAAATATATAGAAAAAATTAGCCAGGCATGGTGGCACATGCCTGTAGTCCCAGCTACTTGGGAGGCTGAAGCAGAAGGATTGCTTGAGCCCAGGAATTTGAGGTTGCTACGAGCTAGGCTGATGCCACAGCACTCTAGCCTGGGCAACAGAGTGAGACTCTGTCTAAAAAAAAAAAAAAAAAAAAATTAATGAGAGAGAAGGTTTTTGTGAGTGACTAGTCTTGGTATAGTGATTCTGGCATATTTTTTGGGTACTTTGTGGTATGAATATTCATATTGTCTAATCCCTCTCCTCTCAGAAATAGCCTTTTGTTGTTGTTGCTTTCCTTTGTCGTTGTCTTTCTGTGTCATCCCGTCATAAAGAGGGACACCACAGGGTAGAACACAGGCCCAGCACCCCTACGAGCCTGCTGTTCCAGCCAGTTATATGGTTCTGACTAGACCTCGTCTATTAAAGACAAACTTTGCTGGAGGTCCCCACAGGGGGGTAACCACCTGAGCTTCCCCTTTTGTCCTGTTATATGTCCCTGAGCTTGTCCTGTGACTGAGTGGGAGTTTTCTCCTCAGTCTCCACCATGGGGGGAGGGGGCATGTTTTATCAGGAACATACCAGGCAGCCAGTCTGAAAAGATCAGGAGTTGGAGACACATAAGATTCTAAGCAGCGCACTCTTTGTACGGAATGTGTCAAGATCTGGGGGAGTCTTTGTTGTAAAAGGTCCTATCCTCTTTGTCTATCTTCAGTCTATTTCTGAGAGTGGATTTTGGGGAATCATGGGAACTGCCTCTTCTATGCCCTCTCCAGACTAAACCTGAAAAATTTCCACCTGGGCTTTCTATGAAGAGGATTGGATTGAGTTGCTTTTGGAATACATATACCATTGAGAATTCTAATTTGTAATGGTCAAAAGATAGATCCTTTAAATTAAAAGACTTCTAAATTAAAAAAAAATAAGTTTTAGAGATCTCTTATTCTAAACAATTGCCTTATCTGTATTAATGGAGGAATTAGATTAAAAGAAAGACACATAATGCTGGGGTTAGCCTTAAAAATTCCCTCAAGAAAATTAAAGAGCAAAATATGACCTAAAAGAAAAAGGGAGAAAAACACTATATACTGCCCCAGCAGGAGCAGCAATAGAATCCAGTTCACTTTGTGGCCTAGGAGTTAAAGTTCTGTGCTTACATGCAACAGCCTAGGTTTGATTCCCAGGCAGGGAATGCCTATTCTGGTTTGATATTTACATAACTTTTGCCATTTATTTATTCTTTTCCCTTCTGCACACAGCTTTTGATTTCTTGTATTCTGTTGAAGCATGGAAGGCTTTTAGACATTTATGTATAAATGGTCAGCTAAACAGCTGAGACCCTAGAAAATATGGCTGGACAAAAAATGTGGATTATACCTTATTTATGGCGATTGAGACTTGACTTGCTTTGAGCTGTTTTTATGGCTTTTCTGATTCTTGTAAAAACTGTTCTCTACCTCTTTGGAGATACCTCTTGTTTCCTTGATTAAGTTATAATCTCAGTTAAGGCTTACTGGTTTTACAGGGTTAAAAGGTATTTTAGTTAAAATACCCTTTTTTGCTTGACAAAAGCAAAACTATCAGCTGTTTCTCCTGGCTAAAGTCTGCTCCATTCATCTCTTCTCCTCTCTACTCCTTGCTCTTTGCCAATCATGGGGTTTTGGTCAATCAAAGGTGGCTGACTGTTCAAACTGTTTAAGTAAGGCCAACACTGAGCTGTAACCAATCCGGCTGTTTCTACACCTCACTTCCTTTTTCTGGGTGTCAATTTCTCTTTTCTGTCCATGAATCTTCTCCAGCGTTGTAGTCTCTCTGAACCTGCTTTGGTTTGGCTGTCCAATCCAGGAATGGTTCTTTGCTCAATTAAAGTCTCTTAAATTTAATTTGTCAGAAATAGCTTCTGAAATAGGTCTCCCAGAGACCCCCAGGAGCACGAGTCCAAGCGAGGTACCCAGCAGACCCGTTGTGTCCATTGCTCTCTCGCTGCAACTGGGGTTTGTGGGAAAGTTCTCTCTTGGATTCCAAAGCTCTACAGATTTGTGTTTTGAGCTCTTTGAGGTTGAGCAAATTTTTGATCCTAACTGGGTTCAGAAGTTGTGATAGAAACTGAACTAGGTTTGGGATCAGATTGCATCCAATAATCATTGGCTTAGATCCAGTTAGAGGCCTCAAGTGTCTGATTAAATCAGACAGAAACTAACAGTAAATGGCAATACTACAGGGGGTGCAAACTCCAACTTTTAGGGATACAGAGATTTCTGTGTTCTATCCCTTTGTTTGTTTTTCTTGTGTGCCTGGGTAAGAAAAAAAGCACTGCCTAAGTTGATCATGGAGACCTGAGACCCAAAGCCAAGACTAAGGGTGAAAATAGGATCCTTAATTTCTGAAGAACTCTACTTTCTGGCTACTCCTCCCTACACATATAGAAGTATTAGGCCCTGGAAGCAGCAAACATGGCAAATTATTGCCTAGCTAATAATCGCTTAAAACAATGAAATACATATTTAAAATATTGCTAGTCTGAATAAAAATAACAATATTTAAGAGCTGGCAAATAGAAATTCTTTATAAGAGTTATAAGATCTGCTTCTGTCTGTATGTCTGTGTGTCTGTGTGTCTATATGTGTGTCATGTGTATGTGATATTTCACTACCAAAATATATGAAAGAGCTCTAATTTGTTAACTTAAAAAAGCACCTAAATATTTTATCAAGATAGAAACTAACTCATGCTTTTTAGTTCACATAACTTTAATAATACAATAATTGACCTCTGCTCAACTTTCGTTTCGATTTTGTTGCACCCTGACTCAGTTTCTCTTTACATTCATCTTCAAAGGGAAACAACGTAGTCCTGAATATCTCGGAGATACTGTGAGTCTCCTTAAATATTCTCTCAAATTCTCAAAGCTCATTGAGACTCTATAACCTTTACCCAGGGATCCACTCTTATTCAGTATGTTGATGGTCTTTCACTCTGTAAACAGGGTGTCCTCTTAAACTCCTTTATTTTTTTAAAGACTCTAGCTGAACGAGGTCATAAAGCCTCTAGGTCAAAACTCCAGTGGGTACAGACAACTGTTACTTACTTAGGACATGAAATATCTCAGGGCACTCAAAAGCTCAGCCCAAAATGCCTTGAGTCAATTTTGTCGCTAGAGCTTGCACACTGGCAAAAGGAAAAGCTGCCACTGTTTACACAGACTCCAAATACGCCTTTGCAGTCTGTCATCCAGTTGGCACAATTAGGAAATCTTATCGTTTCTGAACTTCTGAAGAGGCTCTTTTTGCCAATGGGCCTGTAATTGCTGTCCTTATTACAAGCTATTCACCTTCCTTCTAAGATTGCTTTTGTTCACTGCCCAGCCCACACTAAGGAAGCGGATGCTGTATCCCTAGGAAATGATAGAACAGGTAGGGCTGCTAACTATGCCGCCCCAAATGGCCCTCCCTACCCTTAGCATGCTCAATTTATTACCCTGTCCTTATCTGTGTCTGATACTATTGATCATCAGGCTAATGCCGCACAATACAAAAAGGATAAATAGATACAAAAGGGTGCTAAACAATTACCAGACGGGTTGTATATTGGGCCAGACTCCCTGTGGCCTCTTTTTAAAAACTTTTTAACTTGCACTTATCTCCCATTAGATGAGATGTTATTGCAAATGGGGATAATTAAGGAAAAAATATATAGTTGGTACTTCCCTGGATCTACAAAATCTCTGACCAAATTATTTCCCAGTGTACAGTTTGTAAATCTCACCAAATCTGTGGAGGAAACCAACACTCTCCAGGAAGCCCCCAAAGGCCCAGATCACTCCTTGCAGCTCTCCAAATTGATTTTATGGATTTATTAATACCTCCAGCTTTAGACTTTTTTCACTGTTTGGTTATTACTTGCAAGTTTAGTGGATGGACTAAATACAATCCAAGTAGGTGTGCTGATGCTACAACAGTGGTAGAGAAATTAGTAACTGAGATTATTCCTTATTTTAGTACTTCTTTATGGATTGAGTCAGATCAAGGAACTCGTTTTATAGCAGAAATAAACCACTTGCTTGCAAAGTCTCTGGGGTACTTCTTAAAATTTCATACCCCATATCATCCCCAATTCTCAGGGCAAATGGAATGTAAAAACCTAGACATAAAAAGGACTTTGGGAAAAGTCTGGCAAGACACTGGACTTAAATGACCAGAAGTACTGCCTTTGGCCCTTATAAAAATCTGAAATACTCCAAATAAGAGACATGGATTAACCCCTTTTGAGATAGTGTTTAGTCGCCCCACGCCTACTGGCACCTCTAAACCTCCTATTCCCGGGCTGACTGAACACCATGGGGGCTTACGTGAACAATTCAATACCGTGACTAGCTCCATATGGATGCTAACTAATATGCTTGCAGCATGTTGTCAGCAGGTGAAAGGAGCCTGGCCTCTGCCAACTGACGGGCCTTGCCATCGTGTTTGACCAAGAGATGATGTGCACATCAAAGTTTTTAGAAGAAGACATGCGTCACCTTGTTGGGAAGGCCCTTATGAAATACTATTATCCACCTACACTGCTGTCAAAATAAAAGGAAAATCTTCCTGTATTCATGGGAGCCACCCCAAACTACACTGAGATAACTAAAGTACCACCTCTACAAGTGACCTGAAAGTAAGGACTTCCAGGGTCAGTTTCCAGGCTCCTGAAGCAGATGTCTTCACAAAGTAGACAGCTTTTCCCTAAGATTGTGGATCAAGAAACCCTATTTTTCATCCAAAAACTCATTTTCCCCCCTTTTTGCCCCCCCAAAGGGTCCTTTCTAAACACTTCTTCTTTTAAGCCTCCCCCTTTGAGGTACGAAGTATATGAGTGGTTCCCACCTGGATGGTCAGGGCACTGTGGACTTGGTTATCTAACACCCTCTGGTACCAGGTGCTCCACTTTAAATGCTGCCAAATGATAAAATTGGGCTCTTTAGTCCATAAAGTGGTAGCACACAAAGGTACCAGACACATGTTATAGAAAACCCACTTGTGTATCACAATTCTAAGTTCTTGCCCGTGCTCAGGACTCTTTTCCCAGCATCTGAAACTTATAAAATTGAAAAGGCAGTTTTGAATCTCTCCATGGTAATAGAACAAGAGTTCAATATCACCATGCAAGCACTGAGAGCACTTCAGACAGAAGCCAACAGCCTCTGTTGTATTTCAAAACTGCCACGTCCTGCATGCGCTGACAGCCCAACAGGGAGTTTGCTTGTGGGATTATTGGTGAAAAATTCTGTTTCTGTGTAAACAGCTCAGGGCAAGTAGAGGCTGATCTATACCTGTTAAAAGACAAGATAAACATTCTCCATCAGATTTATGAAGCAAAACCATTCTATTACTCTTACCTATTCCCGGGAATGGCAGACTGGCTTAATGGGGTGTGGGGAAATTGCTAAGATCTGTTCTTTTCTACTTATTCATTCTTATTCTAATCTCTGTTCTTGTCTCCCTTTTCAGATCTCTTGTTACTTGATTACTAACCAGCTCTTTCTCTCCACAGCCACTGAGTCAGTTTTTAATGTATGAAACTTCTAGGAAAGTTCCAGACAGCGAATGAAGGAGCTCATGGAATTTCACCCCAAAATATGACTCCTTGGTATAAAGGGTATTTTGAATTAAAGGCCCTTAGAGATCAACAAGCTTTGGAAGGGGCTTTCCCTCTATCTGCATAAAACCAGATGGACCCATTTAAAAGAACAATGGCCTTTCCTTCCCCTTCCTGTCTTGCAATATATTGCAGGAAAGAAGATCAAGAATGCAACCAGACGTGGTCCAACCCATCAGGTTAATTTCCAAAGAGTATCATTTACAAGTCAATCTGTTTTCCCCATCCGTTCATTCTCCCAAGTATCTATTCCTCCTCCCTAGTAACCATTTATTGCCCCTCAACAGAATTACCTGTATTCCCCATCTCCTCTTGCTCTACAAGGAGAATATATAAATATCTGGACCCCATTGGGATATTGGGTAGTCACTATGTGATTCTTCTCATATGCATGGTAAATAAATCTCTTTCTCTTATTAATCTGCCTTATTGTGAGTTGACCTTTCAGTAACCTTCTGAGGCAAAGGGGAAATTTCCCATCACCCCCACAATTGCCTTCCAAAGGAAAAGAGTTGCAAAGAAATGACAAATATAAGACTTGAATATAGACCGAGGATAGCTAGTGATTTAGCCTTGGGTGCCTCTAGCAATGCCTTTGGAGCTCACAGAGTGGTTCTTAGTCTGAAGTAATTTCCTATAGACATGGGAGAAGGTCCTATTTGTTCCTACTTGCTGCTATGACAAACCAGGTTTCCTCCCCACAGCGTGGAGTCCGGGGACTCTGGTTGTCTTTCGGATGCAAGCCTGGGGAGATGGTAGCCAGCTCTGTGGGTGTGGACACAGATGAAGTTCCTTCCCTTGCCTGAAGGGGTCAGCAAAGGCCCAGGTAGGGTGGAGACATCCTGACTCCCAGGAGAGGAAACATTCCTATTAGCCCAGCTGGCCTGGGGGACAGCTCCTACTTAGCTGCTTGCTGTGTGGTTTCTCAGCCTAGACATTGACAGATCCTCCCACAGTGTTCCCCACCTGCCTGGAGATACTGGGGCAGGCCCTGGATGTTGGAGAATGGGAGTGTAAGTGGGACACAGGAAAGAGAGTGTTCTGGATTGAAGGGGCCTCATGGGCATAGAATCCCCCAGCTCTGCCCTCTTGGACATCCCTGAGATGCCTGTTCCCCAGCCAGAGCCTGTAATCAAGCCATCAAAGCTAAGAAGATGATTTCTGCATTAAACGAAATTGCGAATGAAGAATAGGGATGCAGGAAACAGACCAATGGTTCTAATATTTTTTTCCAACCTTTCACTTCTCAGTGAGTGCAGTCATCTGACTCCTTGTTTATGTGCTAGGAAGATGATGACTCCTCTGAGAAGCTGTTAGCAATGATCATTTTGTTCCTCTTTCTTTTGTGTTTAGGTGGGTAGGGTCATGCAGGAGAAACCATGGCAGAGAAGAGCAGAGTGGAAGCAAGAGTGGTCCTGTTTACCATCCCAGAGGCCAACTTGGGGACATTTCTCTCTTATGCCAACATCTCAAAGTTCTGTGAATTTAGAGGTCTTTTACTTGGGAATAAGCAAGAATTCTATTGAACTATAAGCTATGGTTGCCATCTTTGAGCTCCTGTGACAAAGAACAGCAGAGAAGTAAAGGAGTCACCATCCTAACAGGACTCAGTGACCCTTATCATTAAGCAGGATTGAACTACTATAAGAGAGTGGGGGCAAGGAGAAGGCAATATGGGAAATTGCTTCAAATATAAATGGACATAAACCTTTGACCTAGAAATCTACAGCCAGTCATCTGTATCTGTGCCTTCCATATCCCACTGACTGAAAATATTTGAAAAAAAAAAAACTGTGTCTGTGCTGAATATGTACAGATTTTTTTCTTGTCATTATTCCCTAAACAATATAGTATACCATAGAATTCATGTTGTATTAAGTATTATAAGTAATCTAGAGATGATTTAAAGTATACGGGAGGCATGCCTGTTATCCTAGCACTCTGGGAGGCCAAGGCGGGAGGATTGCTTGAGGTCAGGAGTTTGCGACCAGCCTGAGCAAGAATGAGACCCTGTCTCTACTAAAAATAGAAGAAAAAATTAGCCAGGCAACTAAAAATAGAAAAAATTAGCCGGGCTTGGTGACATGCACCTGCAGTCCCAGCTACTTGGGAGGCTGAGGCAAGAGGATCACTTGAGTCCAGGAGTTTGAGGTTGCTGTGAGCTAGGCTGACGCCATAGCACTCTAACCCAGGCAACAGAGTGAGACTTTTGTCTCAAAGAAAAAAAAAAACTTTGAAAAAAATTTTAAAATTTTACCTAAACAATTTTTAGGCGTGTAAATTAATGTCTTGATCTCTCTATAGGCCTATCGGTGCATAAAAAGTGGTTTTTTTCAAGACTAAAAATATAGAATGACATTCATGTCTTTTGTCTAAAACCTATGCTTACTTTTTATTGTATAAATACATACTGAATTCTGGCTCAAACTTGCAATAAGCACACATGGATATCATTTTAACCTGAAAAGAGACAATATATGTTCCATTCTTGATGGTCGTTAAACAAGAGAGAGCTTGGGCACACATATCTGAAAAGTAGAAAACTTCAGTATAGTATTTATTGCTTTCCTATGAGTGGTAGGATACTCTTTCACAGAAATCCAAAACTTTTCTAGGACAAATCAGTTAATCTCATGAAATATTCCTCAATTCACAAGGTTCTTCCTCTTTTCTTGAAGTGAAGTTCTCAGGATGAGCAGAACATCCAGATTCAGAGACAGGATCCTTCCCCCAGCCATGCGTTTGTGTGGAAGGAAAGGAAAATGCTGTTAAATTTTGTTCTGCAGTTTTCTTGAGACTTGTTGTATAGGAAAGAATTTAATCTTGTCCGAAAAGAGGTCTGGCCTTTGCCCTCAGTCTCTGGGAGGTGATCTCTAATCCTTGGAATGTTCTGCCCTGGGGTGTCTTTGCCTTGGGGCCTTGGGCCAGCCAGACAGTAACATTGTGATGGATGGTGGTGCTCTGCCTCATGCCGCATGTATCAGTCGACCTCCTGAGGGGCTGAAAACTGATATCAGCCACTGGGCAGTCAACCAAGCCTACATGATGGGCTCCCAATAAAGACTCTAGACACGGAGGATTAGTGAGCGTCCCTGGTTTGCAATACTTAGTGTGCACTGTCATGGACCCACGCCAGGAAAGTGATACTACCTGACTCCACAGGAATAGGACAATGAGAAGATCCACATTTGGTAATTTTCCTGGACTCTGCCCTAGCTGTCTCTTCCTTTAGCTGATTTTAATCTGTGGTCTCCTTGGCCTGTAATAAACTGTGAGTATAATCACTTTAAGTGAGTTCTGTGAGTCCTTCTAATGAATGTTTGAACCTGAGGGTGCTCTTGGGGATCTCCAAACTTGCAATTGGTGTCAGAGTGAGGGAAGTCTTATGAGCTATTTCCCCAGCTTCATAGTTGGGTAACTTTTGCAGTTGGCATCTGGATTTCCATTCACTAGATCAACCCTGAGTCACTGAAATGTGTGGTTTTGGAAGAAAAAGGATGAGAGGGCAGGTATTGATGAACCTTTAATTCCTGGATGGCTGTTATGTCATCTGTGCTGTGGAACTGTATCTGCACTGTGATCAGTTACTGGAGGTAAATGTTACCAATGGAATTTAGAAGTGGTAGATCCAACTCCCAAGGAGCTGTCTTATTTGATATGGAAAGAAATGTAAAATAATAAGAAATAAGCCAAATATGCAATCCTTAGATTATTGCTAGCTGTAATAGCTAAAGTGAAAATGAAAGAGAGCGTTGGGTGGGATCCTGATGGTGGGCCAAGCTCAGAGCTATGGCCACTACCCTCAGGGTCACTGCCAACGGGAAAAATATGCTGGGACAACAGACAGCATGGTTACAACACCTGGTCACAGAGACGTTTATCCATGTTGGAGAAGGACAAAACCAAGAAACTACTGAAAGCAGGAGGAATGTCGTGAAAGAGTTGTGTCATTTTGCGGAGACTTATCATCAACTTCTTGTAAAACCTTTATTGAAATCATTGTGAAAGGATTAACTTAGGGGCAGCAACCATAGTTTTGCATACTGCAAAGAACATGAAAGAACATGTTTACGTCAGTGTTCTTCCATTTCGAAATATCCACAGCTCACTGCTGAACACTTGTAGGTAGCCATGCATGATCATGACACATAGCAGTGTATTTCCTGGGGACAGCTAGCCTGGTGGACTGTATAAAAGCCACTGTAAAGTTTGTTAGTTTGTTTACCTGAGAAAGGGAATTGTCATCCTCCTATAAATATAAAGCAGAACTTTCCAGATAAAGGGGTTGGTATGCTTCCTATGCAAGCCATGTTGGATTGGCTTTAATATGATCAGGACATTTTATCCACTGAATATACCCCTTATCCAGATCATAATAAATACTGTGGTTAAGGAGAACTTTTTTTGCAGGGGCACTTTATCTAACCTTACTGCTGTAAAATCGAACAATGGTAAGAGAAGCCTCATAAGACTTCTCTTATGTTATGTTAGTGTGCCCTTATGTAACTTACAGATGCTAAGAAAATTAGGGTGATCTACAAGAAAGTGAGCAAAGACAAAGGGAAGAGTCAAGGGACATGTCCCAGCAGAGTGGAAATTGTAGATGGCTATTGAGAAGTGGGGTGAATAAATCTGACATTGATGGGGTTGAAACAAAGGTCTTAATGCAACACTGTTGGAAGTTGGGTGGACCAATGGGAAGCCCCACTGCCCCCCTCGATATTAAAAAGCCTTGACCAAACAACCAACTTTTGAGAAGTTAAACAAAAAACAAAAACCAGAGAGCAAAGCGGACAATGAGAAAAACTGAGCTGGAATCGCCTGTGGCAACCATCTGTTAGATTAGTCAAAATGAAATTTGACCAGAGACCTGGGTCTTCTGGCTTATTCCCAGCTCAAACCTTATGCACACATGTGGGTAAAATGGCCTGGAGTAGGGAAGAGGCTTTTCTGGGCCTCCTTGACAGGGGATCCCTATGCAGTATAAATGCAAAAACCTGTTGGTGAAATCCCAGTGGGCGCCACAGTAGGAGTGGGAGGGTAGAGACATACAGCGGTTCACGGGACTAAAGCAAAAATTTGGATGAGAATCAGAATATTTGAAGAGACTTTAGATGTCTTCTTTACCTGAATGTATTAGGATGGATTCTGTATCTGACTGTGAAACACTTCTGTAATCTTATAAAACAGGAAGTATCTGAATCTGCTCTCAGCCCAGTCTTGATTGGACGGGCTAAATGGGAACAATTAGCGTTGTTCAATGTTACTTCGAAACAGTGTAGGATATCTGGTGCACAAAAAGAAATCAATGATATGTTAGAACTGAGGTGCTATACCAATGAATCCTTTGTACAGTAGCCCTGTATAGACTGTGGAAAAGCAGATGGCTGATGTAGACTATCAGTGGAATGTTGAAGCTTGAATAAAGTAGTGCCACCCACACCATCAGGAGTCCTGATATAGTTTCAACGGCACAAAGAGTACAGCAGGATGAAGAGACTAGTACTCAGTGATTGATCTCTCCAATGTTTTCCTGTCTCAATCTTAGAAAACAAGCAATTGCTTTCATGTGGGAACGATTCCAATTTACATTTGCTGTTTTGCTATAGGGTTGTTTGAATTCACCAGCTACTGTCACAATTTGGTGAGAGATTTGGATCAATGCAGGTTGTGAGTGCAACAGCACACTGTAGTGATGATATCATGATAACAGCTAAAACTGAAGACCAAGTGAAGACTGTCCTAAATGTTAGGGGGACACACATGACCAACAGAAGCTGGTTGATAAATCCAGCAAAGGCCCAAGGGTCTGCCCAGTTGGTGAAATTCTTCAGAATAACCTGGGCAGGTGCAACATGACATTCCATAGGTGAGTAAAAATAAACTGATCTCAGTACTCACCCTTTGAACTAAAGAAAGAAGCCCCAAATCTCATTGATCTATTGTATGTTGAAGGATATATATTCCACAGTGGGAATATTGCTAGTTCTTACCCATAAAGCTACACACCCCCAAAAAGGCCATATTTGAATGGGTCCCAAACAAAATCAGGTCACATGAGAACTGCAAAAAGTATCTTTTCTCTTGATGTCTTTGGGCCCTTATGTTCCACGCTCACACGTGATTTTGAAAGTGCCTATAACACATACTTATGTAGACTGGAGGTTATTGCAATAGCTTATGAGTGCCACCCAGAGGTGGCCGATAGGACTTTATACCAGAATATTCCTAATAGTGGGATAAGATATATGCCAGTAGAGAAACAACTACGAGCTTGCTATTGGGCTTAATAGAGACTGAAGGACATAAAATTCTCCTAAAACCTGAAATATCTAACATGTTTTGGGCGATATCAAAGGAATATTCTAATAAGGCAGTGCCCAACAAAGTTCCATAATAAAATGGAAATGGGTCACACAGGAACTTGTTGCTGGGGGAATGTGAAGAGGTACTCATTGTATCTACAAACAGGTAGCCTCTTTTCTTCTAGGACTGACTTTGGAACCACCTGAGGAGCTTCTGCATCCTATTGCCACCTGGACAGTGCCCTGTTCACAGATCTGTATTAACAACAAAGAGCTGATTGGTTTCTGGATGGCAGTTCCAAGGTGGATGAACAGCATCCTGTTTGGAAGGCCACCACACTAAAATTGGCAGGTTGAAAGAGTTTGATTGAAGGAGATAACGAATGAGCTCAATGGACTGAATTGCATGCTGTTTTCCTTGCACTGATGGGAGAACTTAGGTTTTGGTTTTTACTGACTCATAAGCAGTGGCCAATGGCCTGGCTATATGGTCAGGTAGAGGGGTGATGGAATACAGCCTACTAAATGGTTGCCCACATAGGGCATGGCTTTATAAAAATCCCTGTGGGAACTTAAGGTGCACATTAAAGTAGGACATGTTGATGCTCATCAGAAGAGCTCCTTTCTAGGATCAGAAGGTAATTAGAATTGGCAAGAGTACATTCTGGTGTGCTTGCTTGAGGTGGCCAACTGGACCCAACACATGAGTGAATGTTGGACACTTCAGTAATGTGGAGGCGGCTGAAACTAGACATATCCCTCTTGTGCAAAATGCCAACAAGATCTGTTTTGCCTGCCAAGAAGAGAGACAGACTGCTGACGGCTATGGGACAGATGCCCTGAGGGGAGGGTCCTCAGGTAGCTGACAGATAGATTACAGTTCTTCTCCACATTAGCTCAATTTTTTTTCTTTTTTTTCCACGACACTTCAACTTTTTCTTTTCCTCCCTGACACAGTGATCCCAGGACCAGGGCTGCAACTGCAGGTACCAGAGGCAGGGATGATCCTTACACAAGAAACTACAATTATACTCTGAAACTTTTAGATCAGGATTCCTAAGATCCCAATGAGGTGGACTGTACCTTCCCCCTATATGGCAAAGTTGGGGTTGACAGGGAATGCACCAGTGTTACTTGGTGATAATGATATCCTGCTAGTTCCATACCTACGTAGCCCTAGGCCATGTCAACAAGAGTGAACGAGGGGGCGACACTTGCTAGACCAGTCTTGCTGCAGTGGCTTAATGTCATGTCTCTTCAGAGTTGGAAAAGGTTGGGTAAAATGATAATTGGAGAGAGGGAGGAATAGCAGCTGAGGCTAAATGAGTGAATAAATGAGTTATGTAATGAGGAAAATCCAATATTACTTTTGTTCCCCATGAGAGGCTTAAGGCAAGAGATGATATTGTCTCCCTTAGCTCAATCATGCCAGATGCCTGAACTGGTGAGGCCGTATGTTGCCAAGACTGCTTCTGCTTTTGGAACCCAACGGGTTGGATGGAACCTGCAAACCTGACTGGCATATACATCCCTGGAGATACGCTGGTTGCATGAAATGATGACAAACTGGACTGGTTGTTACTGACTGAGTGGAACTCTGGTAATATGCCAGGATCTGTTGATGTATTTTTCAGGTTTTATCCACTACAACTTTGCAAAATGGTGTGACACTGGCATTGCTACTCAGATCATAATATTGATACTGATGGTCAATGTATTGGGAAATCGAGTGAAAGCCTCTTTAGTATGTAATGCTGGTGGAAAATGACTGGCCTGAGGAAAAACCGGAGTTTGTTAATCATAAGCTAATTTCTATGCTAAATAGCATAAGTTTCTCACAAGGTACAAACAGTGGTAGATCAGGGGGGAAATGTAATCAAATCAGTACAAAAATATCAATTGTATGGAATGGCTTTATAGCATGGATTAACTATGTCTTTAAATCTACCCCTCTTTACACTGACTCCTCAAATGTTAGGCACATAATCATTTTGCTATAAGGGAGACTGAGTCAAAGGCCAGGAAGAGGCCTGTATATTACAGAATTAATGTGTTCCAAAGACATCTGCCCCTTGTCTTTTCAGCTTCTGTAATAAATTGCAGCTTGTGGGGGCCCTTCCTCCTGGTTCATAGAGGAACACATTCTTGGTATATCCTCATACTGCTGAGAGAAAGAGAGATCATCTCTCTTGTGTCTCTTCTTATAAAGGCACTAATCCCATTCAAGAGAGCTCCACCCTCATGACTTAATTATCTCCCCAAAGCCCCAGCTCCAAATACCACTGCACTGGGGATTAGGGCTTCCACATATGAATTTTGAGGGGGACACAAAATTGAGTCCATAGCACCACTTTTTGCCCTAGTGGAGTGAAGTGACTCAGAAGATTATAATTCTTTATCACTAACCTTCAGAATTGTCCGTAGGCCTGGCATAGAATCCCCCTTTTTCATCTTATACCTTAGCTTAAAAATATTGCCACACTGGACTTGTTTGTGAGGTACAAATGATAATAAATATAAAATAGAAAGGCATAATAACTCAGTGAGAGAATTGCAAGACATTGAATAAAACTGACAGTATAATTCACTTCTGGCTCACATATTCCAAGTTTTGTAACATTTACAACAGCAAAGTTCTTGGGTGGGAGGGGAAGCTGCCAGGCATGAAAGTTTGCTTCTGATTGTCTGTTGCCCACGTCAAGCTTGTTCACTCCTGTCAGGTAGTCAGCGGTGTCAGGGAAGGTCGGGGAGGTAAATCCACAGGGAGATGCTGACATTGTTGTACATCTGACTGCCTTGTGGGACTCAAAGGTCTATAATGAAATGGCTAATGGGGCTGCTCTGTCACTGCCCATGACTGGCAAACAGCAGCATCACCCCGCTAGCAAAGTTCCAAAATAGCTGATTGTTTTCAATCATTTTTTTTCTTTTAAAATATTTAATTGTATGTACATACATGTAATTATATGTACAATTTAGATGGTATGTATTCAAGGCTCACAATGTGATAATTTTATATATGTATATGTTGTATAATAGTTATCACAATCAAATTAAGGAACATATCCATCACCACCCATGCTTATTTTAGATCCCCAGAATGTATTTATCTTATAGCTGAAAGTTTGTACTGTTTTGATCAACATCTCCCTATTCCTCCAAACTCGCACCCTGGCAACCACCACTCTACTCTGTTTCTGTGAGTTCAGCATTTTTATATTCCACATGTAAGTAAGATCATACAGTGTTGGCATTCTGTGTCTGGCTTATTTTGATTAGCAGATTCATCCATGTTGTCACAAATGGCAAGGTTTCCTTCTTTTTTTTTTGTGGCCAAATGACATTTCATTACACACACACACACACACACACACACACACACACACACACACCACTTTCTTTATCCATTCGTCCATCGACAGACACTTGGGTAGTTTCCATGTCTTAGCTAACGTGAATAATACTGACATGAACATGGGAGTGCAGGTGTCTGTTTGATTTCATTTCCATTGAATACATACTTAGAGGTGGGATTGCTGGATCAATAGTAGTTCTATTTTTAATTTTTTGTGTTTTTTTTTTTGAGATAGTGTCTTACTCTGTTGTCTGGGCTAGAGTGCTGTGGCATCAGTCTAGGTCACTGCAACTTCAAAGTCCTGGGCTCAAATGATCCTCCAGCCTCAGCCTCCAGAGTGTTGGGACTACAAGCATGCACCACCATGCCCGGCTAATTTTTTTCTATTTTTAGTAGAGATGGGGTCTCGATCTTGCTCAGGCTGGTCTCGAACTCCTGACCTCAAGTGATCCTCCTGCCTTGGCCTCCCAGAGTGCTAGGATTACAGGCATGACCCACCACCCCTGGCCCAATTTTTAATTTTTTTGAGGAGCCTCTATATTGTTTTCCATAATGGCTGTATCAATATAAATTCCCTCCAAGAGTGTGCAAGAGTTCCTTTTTCTCTACATCCTCACCAACACATAATCTGTCTTTTTTGGTAAAAGACATTCTGACATGTATAAGGCAACATCTTACCGTAGTTTTGATTTGCATTTCCCTGATAATTAGAGATGCTGAGCACCTTTTCATGTAGCTATTGACTATTTGTATGTCCGCTTTGGAGAAACATCCATTCAAGTTCTTTGCCCATTTTCAAATCAGATTATTTGTTTTTACTATTAGGTTGTAGGAATTTCTTGTGTATTTTGGATATTACCACTTACCAGATATGTGGTTTACAGATATTTCCTCTTACTCTGTAGGTTGCCTTTTCATTTTGTTAATTGTTTCCTTTGCTGTGCAGAAAGTTTTGTTTGATATAGTACCACTTATTTATTTTGCCTTTGTTACTTTTGCTTTTGGTGTCATATCCAAAAAGTCATTGTAATGACTAATGTCAAGGAGACTTTCTCCCTATGTTTTTTTCCTAAAATTTTTATGGTTTTAGGTCACACATTTAAGTCTTTAATTCCTTTCAAGTTAATTTTTGTGAGCTGTGTAAGAGAAGGGTCCAATTTTATTCTTTTATATGTGGATATCTAGTTTTCCCAGCACATATTGAAGAGAATATTCTTACCCCATAGTGTATTCTTGGTATCCTTACCAAATATTAGTTGATTGTATATGTATAGGTTTATTTCTGAGCTCTTGATTTTGTTACGTTGGTCTATGTATCTGTTTTTATACTAGTACCATACTGTTTTGATTACTATAGCTTTGTAATATACTTTGAAATCAGGAAATGTGATGTCTCCAGATTTGCTTTTCTTTCTCAAGATTGCTTTGGCTATTTGGGGACTTTCATGGTTTCATAAAAATTTTAGGATTGTTTTTTCTATTTCTGTGAAGAATGCTATTGGAATTTTGATAGGGATTGAATTGAATCTATAGATTGCTTTGGGTAATATGGGCATTTTAACAATATTAATCCTTCCAATCCTTGAACACACTATATCTTTCCATTTATTTGTGGCATCTTCAATTTCTTTCATCAGTGTCTTATGGTTTTCAGTGTACAGATCTTTCACTTCTTTGGTTAAATTTATTCCTAAGTATTTTGTTGTTTTTGATGCTATGATAAATGAAATTGTTTTCTTTATTTCTTTTTCAGATACTTCTTTTTTAGTGTATAGAAACGCAACTAATTTTTGTACATTGATTCTGTGTCTTGTTACTTTACTGCATTTATTAATTGGTTCTAACAGTTTTTTGGTGGAGTCTTTAGGGTTTTCTATGTTTAAGATCATGTGATCTGGGGGAATGGTCACGCTGGAAACTCAGACTTGTAGGGGGAGGGGGAAGAGGGCATTTTTTGAAACCTTAAAATTTGTACCTCGATAATATGCCGAAAAAAATAAAAGATCATGTGGTTTGCAAACAGAGACAATTTTACTTCTTTTTTCCCATTTTGATGCCTTTTATTTCTTTTTTTGCCTAATTGCTTGGGCTAGAATTTCCAGGACTATGTTGAATAGAAGTGGTGAGCATGGACATCCTTGTCTTATTCCTGATCTTAGAGGAAAAGCTTTCAACTTTTCACCGTTTCATATAATGCTAGTGGTAGGCTTGTCATATATGGCCTTTATTATGTTGGGGTACATTCCTTCTATACCTAGTTTGTTAAGAGTTTTTATTCTGAAAGGATGTTGTATTTTGTCAAATGCTTTTTCTGCATATTTGAGATGATCATATGATTTCTATTTTTCATTCTGTTAATGTGGCATATAGCATTTATTGATTTCATATGTTGAACCATCCTTGCATCCCAAGGATAAATCCCTCTATAGTGAATGATTCTTTTAATGGGCAGTTCGATTTGGTGTGCTAGTATTTTGTTGAGTATTCTTATATCTATGTTCATCAGGCATATTGGCCTGTAGTTTTTTATTTTTATTTTTATAGTGACTTTATCTGGCTTTGGTGTCAGGGTAATGTTGGCCTCATAAAATGACTTTGGAAGTGTTCCCACTTCTTCAGTTTTTTGGAATTTTTGATAGAATTGGCATGAATTCTTCTTTAAATGTTTGGTAGAATGCATCTGTGAAGCCATCTGGTCCTGGAATTTTCTTTATTGGGAAGTTTTTGATTACTAATTCAATCTCTTTACTTGTAATTGGTATGTGCAGATTTTCTTTTCTTTTCTATTTTTTGTAATAAGATATTACATTGCTGCAGCAGATTTTCTATTTCTTTATGATTTCCTGTTGGTAGGTTGTGTAATTCTAGTAATGTACTTATTTATTCTATTATTTCCTCCAACAGGAGGAAAATCGGAACATTCACAAATATGTGGAAATTAAACAAGACACTCCTGAACAACCAATGGGTCAAAGAAGAAATAAAAAGGGAAATAAAAAAAATCTTGAGAGACATGAAAGTGGAAGTAAAACATGCCAAAACTTATGGGATGCAGCAAAAGCAGTTCTAAGAAGGGTATTTATAGCTATAAATGCCTACATTTAGAAAAAAGAAAGCTCTCATATAAGCCACCCAACTTAACAGCTCAAGGAACTAGAAAAAGAAAAACAACTAATCCCAAAGTTAGCAAAAGAAAGGAAATAATATAGATTAGAGTGGAAATAGATGAAATAGAAAATAGAAAAACAATAGAAAGTTCAAAGATACTAAAAGTTGTTTTTTTAAAAGATAAATAAAATTGACAAATCCTTAGCTAGACTAAACAAGAAAAAAAAGAGAGAGAGAGAGAACTCAAATTATTAAAATTTAAAAAATCTTAATCTTTCTTGGAACTCTGGTGGAGAAACCTTTTAGTTGTGGGGTTTACGGTACAAGTATGGCCAGTTTTACCAACTTAATAAAGAAAGACTTCATTAAGTCTTTATATCCTACTTTGAAATATCCCCCAAACCCAGATAATTATGACATCCCATATCTTGGGGACAGATATGGGATTATCTGACAGCCCAGATAATTATGACATCCCATATCTTGGGGAATTCTATCCCCTGATGTGTCTGGAAAGCACTTGGTATGTGGCCCACCCCCCAGCTCAGGACCAGACTGGGCTGCTCACTGACGTAGCTAAGAGCTCCCTTGAAGTGGAAGGGTCCAACAGGCCCTGCCAGGATGTCACTGCCTTGGAGGTGGGCCTCTGCTGAGCTGCTGCCTTAAGACCCCTGCCACCTCCTCACTTAAAGTCTTTGTTCTGCCTTTATGTTGCAATTGTCTCAATAACTCCCTCCATCGTCACCTCAGTCTAATCAATCCTCTCAGAAAAAACTTCCAAGCCATAGAATAAAATTTAAAATTTAAATATCTATTTTCCAGAAGCCATAAAGGAACAGATTGATAAATTTGACTGTGTAAAAATTTAAAACTTCTGTTTGGCAAAAGACAAGACAGACTGTGAAAATGTAATTGCAGAACATATGATAAAATGGCTAATTGCCTTAAATTTGCAAAATAACCCTCATACAAATGAATGAGAAAGCAAAACAACTTGGAATAAAGTAGGCAAGTTATAAGAACAGACAGTTCACAGGAAAAATACAAATGGTCTGTAAAATTATGGAAATATACTTAGTCTCACACATATCTAAAAACATAGAGTTTAAAACATCAACAAGATATAATCTTTCAACTTTTAGATTGGCAAAAAATAAAAAAGCTTTATAATACCCAGAACTGGCAAAAGTATGGATAAATAGGTACTTTCACATATTTTTGATGAGACTTAATATTGTTGCAACGTTTGGGAAGGTAATTTGACAATATCTGTCAAATATTTAAACTGAGCACAGTGGCATGACCCTGTAATCCCAGCTACCCAGGAGGCTGAAGAATGCTGGAGGGCAGGAGTTCGGGGTTGCAGTGTGCTATGATCATGCCTGTGAATAGCCACTGCACTCCAGCCTGGGCAACACAGTGAGACCTTATCCCTTAAAAAAAAAATTAAGTGCATGTATGTTTTGACTGAGAAATTTCACTACTTGGGATTTACATTGTGAAAACACTGGATAAAATTTCCCCAAAGCGTATGTACAAGAACATTTGCAGAGGCACTGTTTTAAAGGAAACCAAAAATATTTTACCCCAAAATATACTTCTTTGATATATTTCAAGATGGCTATTCAGAGGGTCTGCAGAAAGGAACAGCCCTGAAAAGCTCCTTTTTTGTGGAGGCGATTTGCAGCTGTACAGAAAAATCTACCTTGGTAAAATAAACAGCCAGGCTTTCTCTGAGGTGTCTCCCTTGTCTGGATCTAGGAAGGATTACGTCAACCATGGGCTACCAGCTCTTCTTGGTGAGAGCTGCTAGTGTGAGTTGTCATCTGTGCAACAAGACTGCCCTCCCTAGCCAGGCCTCTTCTCTTCCCTGCCCCCATAACGTGTCTGCCAAGATCCAAGCCCCCATTCCTTGTGTAACCTCAAGATGGTGGGAAAGTGTCAACCATCTGGCCCTTTCTTTGAGTCTTCATATTTTGAAAGAGCGCCATGCACACGGTGCATGTTAATAAATTTTGCATGCCTTTCTCCCCCTGTTAATTTGTCTTTTTTCAGTTGATTTTCAGCAAAACTTCAGAGGGCAAAGCAGAAGTTTTCTCTTGGCCCCTACGGTTTTGGCACTGTGAATAGAATAACCAAACCTACTCTGCTTTTCTGGAAGCCACAGCCAAGGGAGCACAGGACTCATGAGCTGGCAGAAGGGTAAGATTTCTTACCAGTCAGATCCCCAAGTGTCTGTGGAATCTGGTTGAGTGAATTGTAAAAATCACTGTTTTATCCCTTTTTCCTTTTCCAACTTTAAGATTAATGGGATAAAAGCATTTATACAGACTAATTTTATGTACAGGGACTCTGGTGTAATTTTTGGAATAAATATTCATATTGTTTGATCATCTTCCTCATGAAAATAGTCTTTATTTTTCCGCTTGTCTCCGTTTTTCCATGTCATTTGTTATAAAGAGTCCCTCTTTTCTTATGTCTTTGAAAGCTTGACTTTTGACCAAACAGGAGCACTCTCTCCGTGTCCCCCATCTGGGAGGAAGGATTTTCAGGTTACATCCCATGGCCAGTCTGAAAAGGACAGGACTGGGAACCCTGAGACATGTAAGATAGTAAGCAGCTCACTGTTTGTTCTGAATGTGCTAAGTTCTCAAGGGATTTTGTCTTAATAAAAAGTCCCACCTGTGAGGGCTTTTGTTGTCTCAACCCTTGTTGCCTGGTTTGTCTTGGGAAAGTCCAATTCCAGGAGAACCTACCTAGTGTCACGGATTGACAGGTCTGTGACTGGCAGCTCCCTACTGCTCCGCAATTTGTGCAATATTGGAGACACCAATATTAACTGTCTGTGGCATCAAGAGTCTTGCCGTCTCAGCCTACTACTAGAAGTAAATTTTGGGGGGGCATGGAGAACTGCATCTTTTGTGCCCATTTAAAAAAATGCCACTTATGTCCAAGGTATTCTAAATCTGGAAAGTTACCTCTAGGACCTTCCATGAAAAAGGCTTATTGGCTTGGGTCACTTATGAAATAAATAAATTGGCTATATTTAAAAGAATGCTTTTTAGAGAGCTCTCGCCTTACTTAAACAGCTATCTTATTGGTACCTATGAAAAAGATACGAAAGAATTATAGCCTTAAAAATTCCCTTGGTAAAATCCAAAAATAGCAGAAATCAGAATTTAAAACAAAGTTAAACTTCTTTGTACACTCAAACCACCTGCTTTGGATCCCTGAGGGATTCACTCCAGCCTGTAGTCTAGTGGGTAGCAGCTCATGTTTTCACTGCTGTGGCCCAGGTTTGATTCCCAGTCAGGGAACCAGTTCCTTGGAGATTTTAGTCCTTTAACTCAGGAGAAAATAGAAACATGTATAATAATTAGTTTGAATTCTTTGTTTGAATTTTTATATTTGCGTGATGACCTTTTAGAGTATCCACTTGTTATTGATTCTTTCCACTTCCATGGACAGCTGTTGTTTTCCTGCTCCTCTATAAGTTTTCTCTTTTTTTCCAACTGTTTTTGGGGTAGCTCTGGATCTTGTGAGGAGTGTTGTTTTGCACTTCTTTGGAGACACCTCCTGTACTCCTGGTTAAATCATAAAAGGCTTATTTGTTTTGGTTTTGTGTCATTTGGTAGGTACTGTTGGTTTAAAAGAAAGGAGCAAAAAATAGTTCAAAGGCCAGGAATATTGGCCATTTTTCCAAGCTAAAATCTGAGCTTGAAATCTGGTCAAAATTCAGCTTAATTAAAAGCTGATATTCAGACTATATATTTGAAAAATACTTCTCTCCTCTCTTTTGCTTCCTATTTCTCCTATGGGAATTTTTTTCATTTGACTGAAACTCCTTTTTAATTGTATGTTTGGTTCCTCTGTTCACTTCCTTTCTTGTTGATGATATTTTTGCTTAAAAAATTATAAAATTTCATTGGCCTTCTGGGAAGCTTAAGATTTCACCAGACTGACTCCCCTAGGATCATTCTTCCACTTGCCTCTGCCCCTCCTTTTGTCACCTGTGTCAGTTCCTATTTCCTTCATTAGGTAACGGATTAAAAAAGTACTGAAAGGTAATATGTGAGTTCTGGTTATCACATTAAGGGACCTAAAAGTGACTTCTGGTGATTTTGTAACAGAGGTAAAGGTCTGAAAAAGGGCAATGAAATGTTTCTTGAGTTGTCTCTTTAAAACTCCCACCCTTTTTGGGAATTAAAACCTGCATTCATTCCCAAGGCCAGTAATCAAAGGGGTAGAAAAATGTTCTTTGATGTTTATTTTCAATTATCTTAAACCATAGGAGATGGCTTAATAGAATTGTTGGGACCAGGGTCACAAGATTGTCCTCACTGGAAATTTGGGTTATTAAGAGTTAAAATTCAAATTAATATATGTAATTAAAATTACTAAAATAAGGGAGATAATTCTATATGTAAAGTATATGAGAAAAACAAGATATGTTTTTGGTTAGGAAAATTATAAAGGCATACAAATGTTAAAAAACATTTTGTTAGAGGTTATTTAAATGTTTAAAAATGAAGGAAAAAATCATACAGATAAAATTAAGCAGAGATAGAAAGTTGGTAAAAAAGAATTTAAAACTCTTGTGTGGTTAAACTGACTAAAATTAAATAAATTCATTATAAAGGTTTTAAAATTGAGCCTTAATATTAAAAAATACATGAATGTAAAACTAGAATTTGGTTTTCTCTTTTGAATAAGATTTGTATTTGCATATTGTATTCATAAGAAATAGTAATAAACTGATTCATCTTTTGAGTAAACTGCAAAAAAGAAAAAAGGAGAAATAGAAATAGATTTTGTGTGCCTCATGCTGTCTTTATTAGCTTTTTTTATTTTTAGAAAACTGAGTCTCCTCTCTATCAAAGAGTAAAGGTATTTTGCTTTTGAAATCTTTTAATCTTTTAAGTATTACTTTGGCTAAATGAATGACGATTATTTTACAGTTATTTTGGTATTTTGCTTTTGAAATACAGGTATTTTGCTTTTGAAATCTTTTAATCTTTTAAGTATTACTTTGGCTAAATGAATGACGATTATTTTACGATTATTTTACCTATAATCTTATTTTGATCAGGTGTTTTAAACCTTTGATATATTTGACAGACTTTCCAAAATGAAATTTTAAAATCAAAATTTAGTATTTTTGACCTCCAACTAAATTTGTGATATTTTAGATGGCTCCCAAAGCATCCAAAAGAGAGATAATATACAGGGTTTTTTTTTTTTTTGAGACAGAGTCTTGCTCTGTCGCTGGGCTAGAATATAGTTATGATGTACAATGAGTATTGCAAGCTCAAACTCCTGGGCTCAAGTGAGCCTCCTGCCTCAGTTTCCCAAGAAGCTGGGACTACAGGCACATGCCACCCATGCTTAGCTAATTTTTCTATTATGATTATTTTTTTTTGTAGTGACGACATCTTGCTGGTGCTCAGGCTGGTCTTGAACTCCTGGCTTCAAATGATCCTCCTGCCTAGGCCTGCCTCCCAAGTACTAGGATTATTACATGCCTAGCCTTCAGGCTTATTTATTAATAGTATGTCAAATTATATGGAAAGCATTGTCAAATAAGAAACAATGTTCAAACTTCTTTGCGTTATATTCGTATAAATGTGTTATTAATATGTATTCCAAAATTGTACAGGATTCCTAAAAATGTGCTATGTAAAATTGTTTTAGGCCATGGAAAATTACCAAATTTCTTTATCAATTGTGTCTTTAAC